>CAUYSK010075103.1:0-168078 GCA_963575035.1 Avahi laniger
TTAATACCAATTTGATGGTGAGTACATGTGGTGCTTATTTTTCCATTCTTGGGATACCTCGCTTAGTAGAATGTGTTCCAGCCCTTTCCAGGAGTATATAAGAGGTGCTATGTCACCATTGTTTCTTAAAGCTGAATAGTATGCCATGGTATACATATACCACAGTTTATTAATTCACTCATGTATTGATGGACCCTTGGGTTGTTTCCACATCTTTGCAATTGTGAATTGCGCTGCTATGAACATTCGAGTGCAGGTGTCTTTTTCATAGAGCGAATTTTGCTCTTTTGGGTAGATGCCCAGTAATGGGATTGCTGGATCGAATGGTACTTCTACTTGTATCTCTTTAAGGTTTCTCCATATTGCTTTTCACAGAGGTTGCACTAATTTGCAGTCCCACCAGCAGTGTATGAGTGTTCCTACCTCTCCGCATCCACGCCAACATTTGTTGCTTTGGGTCTTTTTGATAAAGGCCAGTCTCACTGGAGATAAGTGATATCTCATTGTGGTTTTGATTTGCATTTCCCTGATGATTAGAGATGTTTTATTTTTACATTTTTCTTTTTTGTGAGAATCTGTACCAAAATACATTTATAGAAAATATACTGAAATACTTTCCTTAAATTGATGCTGATTGCATTTATTCCATAGTTTAAAAAACAAGACTTCAATGTAAGGATTTCGGAGTGAATACTTACCAGGTATCTTCAGAAACTAAACTGCCAAACTGTTATTGAAATGTTTGGATCAAACCGTTTATCAGGTCGTTTTCTCTTGGTGTATAAAAATAGCAAGCTTGGACAAGGGGAATGTATTTTCAAAGGATGATGAAAGCTGGGAATGCAGTGGAGTTATATCTAAGGAAAAATTAGGCAATAGACTGAGATGTAGAGAAGAGACAGAGATGTGCATAGAGGGAGAGAGGGAGATAATATGTATCTTAAAGAATGATAGAAAATAGAAAGAGATTTTTCTGTCACAGAAAACCAAGGCTTTAAAAAGCCAAGCCCTAAACTGAAACTCTGCACTGTCTAATGCTCTTTGATCATGAGGCATACTACACATGACACAGATTGGCCTAACTTTTTGATCCTCATTCTTAACCATCTAAATAAGGTTGAGGGCTGACTCTCTGTACAAGCTCTGCTTTCTCCAACAACAGCTCAGAATTGGTTTCTGATCTTTTCTCCTAGGCTTGCATAAAATGTTCCTTCCAGCAAGAGAAATAAACAGCACATAACTGAATCTAGAAACTTAGCAGGTTCAGGCAAAGCTCTACAGTCAGAATGGCTATTTTAGGGTAAGCAATTCTGAGTACACTATGAAGCTTTTGACTCTAGGAACAAAGTGTAAAATGAAGGGATTAATGGCTAATACACCCATAAGAAGTGAGGTATATATAAGTATGCAAAAGAAGACAGAATGATAGATAATGTGGCTTATTCACTAAACAAAGGGAGCATGGCATACATTTTTTTTATAAAATAATATTTTATAATATATGCTTAGTTTTCCACATATTCTTAAAATGAACAAAAAATTGTTTGGACTTATAATCATAAAATTCCTGAAAGAAAGAAAATATAATCAACATGACCATGGATTGCCCAATAAAACCTACCTCTCATATGTAAATGTTAATAATAGACTTTAAATAATTCTCTGAGGATTTTTATTGAGTTTAAAAAGTTTAATTTCCCAATGCAAAAACATATGTGTTTGATATTAAGTGAAAGCAGTAACAGATATCTCAGGTAACTCTTATACAGATAACTCAAGAAATGAGGGAAATAAGCATATATATTCCATTAGAGATATTGAATACAGCAAATTAGCAATTATTTTAAAATGAGCTCTTTCAATCTAATTGTAAAAATAAATATAAGTGGACTTTCACTTACAGGAAGATGGAGGAGATGTATTTTTCCTATACTTCCTTCTAATTAAAACCCTAGACATGATAGATAAAACAAATACAAGAACACTTTGCAAGGTAGAGAGAAGAATTCAGACCAGCTAGTGATGTTGGAACCTGAGGAAAAACTCAATGGTGAGTTTCCTAGATTATCCTATGATCTCAAATATCTGAATCTTATTGCTGAAGAATTCAGCTACTTAGAGATACCAGTAGGTGCAGACAAAACTATACCCAACAAAAGCATGTTCTTTCTAGGCAAAGGACCAGGAAAAGGACAGCCCAGAAAGACATATTATATTAGACAATTATATTATATTAGACAACATATTATATATGTTAGACATATATTAGACATATTATATTAGACAACTCATCATCTACAGCCAAATGTCACACAAAAAACAAAAACAAAAACAACTGTTGTCCTACCCCCACTCCTACCAATGAATGTGTATTGGAAAGCCAGAAGTCCCTTCCTCGTGAAGCTAGAATGAGATGCTCCCCAAATCTGCTGATTAGTGCTAGAGAAGACCTTGAATTTTTGTCTCCTCTATGCTGGTAAAACGTCCCCATAGCAGTTTTCTCCTCACTCCCTGCCCACGGTATCGGTTTAGATAATGTGAACACCACAGACGTGCACCCTCACCACACAGTATCAAAGCATCCTGCCCTGCACTGTGATTGGGTCAAAGGAGCCCTCGTGGAGAATCCCTTCAGGTGTTACTGAAGCCTTGCCAAGAGGGGACCTGGACTTCTAATTCACCTGGCGGTAATGACATAGCCCGGCTTTTCCTTCTGCTACAGTGGAATCAGAGGAAGCCAGCAAGAAGAGACAGTTTGAATAAACGTCTCTTAAACTAATTGGAAATGTCCAGTTTTGAATTGAAAATCCCTTGTCACACTAAAAGCCAGGAAGATCTAAAATTGAATGAAATGACAATCAACGGATACAAATACATGATAACAGATACAGAATTACCCAAAGAAGTTGTGAAACAGCCACGATAAAATGTTCCAGTGAGTAGTTACAAATAGAAAGTGCCAACAAAGAGACGGACGTGTGAGAGAATAAATTCCTCTTCCTTTAAGCCACCCAGCTGTAATTTGTTAGGGCAGCTCTAAGAAACTAATGCAATGGAGAATCCTAGTGGTGATGGAAATGTTCTCTATTTCCAGTTTACCAATGTTAATATCATGATTATGATATTGTATGATAGTTTTCTGAGATGTTACCATTGGGAAAACTGGATAGAGGGTGCATGGAATCTTTTTGTATTATTTGGCGAAAATGGATGTCAATCTACAATTCTCTCAAAATTTTGAGAAGAAATGTGTAAAAGAGTATCATAACTATTTCTGGGTTACACAATCTGGATGAGTTGATGGCACCCAGAGTACATCTATTTTATAGTATACCTTCATCCAAATATTTACTTCTAAGTATTAAGAAACCAGCTTAGTATGTTTGCATTATTATCTTAAGTCATTACCTGGAGTTATTCATCTTCTAGCAAAATACTGTGAGAGCCTCACACGCAAGCTATGCAGAGAATTTTAATGACTAACTATAATTTATCATTTTCAGTCTGCTAGAAGAAACTGATAAATACGTAAGTATGTATTTCCCATAAAAAAAGAATTTGTGGAAGCTTATAAAATATAGAAGTAAAATAACAAGAAAAAGAAATAAATAGAAGTAGAGAAATAAGGATAGGAAAAATAAGAAGATGCCGAAGTTACAACTTTTGTGTTTAGCACAAAAAACATCAGAGAGTTAGGAATACTTGAGAAAGTTAGGCTACTATTTTTTCCAGAGAACAAACATATAAATATGTAAAGATATTTAAAATGTATAAATTAGTCAATATTTTTATGTTAAAAAACTGAAACTTAAAAATAAGTATCTTAATTAAATATGTCAAGTTTAGTTATAATTTAAAGTATTCTGTTTAAAATATATTCAGCACAATTTAAGTAGTAATTATTTCAATTCAGGAAGAGAAAACCTGCTAAATATTTAAATGTCAAATATGTCAGTGATAGTTTCTGTTCATATTTTCAGACCTTTGTCTTGGAATAAAGAAACAATCTGCACAACTTTAAAATGTAATATTTTATATCAGCTTTAATAGTAGGCAGTTGAAAGGCATGATGAAGACTAGAAAATGTATTTTAAAATTACCCAAAAAGAAAAGCCATGCTAATTTTAACTTAAAATGTTTCATTTAAACACCAAACATTAGAAATAGAGCTGGTCCAATTTATTAAGATATTTAAAATAATCTTATAAAACTATATTACACAATTTGCAAAAGTTGGTATCATTAAAGAAAAAAAACTCAGGAGTTCTATCTTTCAAAATGTAAAGTGACTTTTTGTAGAACTATAATTGTTATCTGTAATGTTTTTCAACACATTACTCTGAAGCTTCTTGTCGAGGACATCCATGAGCTTAAAAACAAAGCACAAAAATTTCCATATTTATTGAGAATAAAATTAATGAAGAGATATGGCATACTAAGATCATATTAAGACCAAAATAAATATGGAATGAACATTTTAAATGTATGTACTTGGACATACACATATTTTATTTTATTTTAATTTATTGACCGATTTATTTTTTTGAGATGGGGTTGCACTCTATCTCCCAGGCTAGAGTGCAGTAGTGTCATCATAGCTCACTGCGACCTCAAACTCCTGGGCTGAAGCAGGCCCCCTGCTTAAGCCTCCCAAGTAGCTGGGACTACAGATGTGTGCCATGATCACACCCAGCTAATATTTTTAAAAGTTTTGTAGAGATGAGGTCTTGCTCTATTGCCCAGGCTGGTCTTAAACTCCTGGGCTCAACCAATCCTCCTGCCTTAGCCTCCCAAAGTGCTGGGATTACAGGCATGAGACACCTCACCTGGCCATTGAATAATAAAGTGAAATATAACACAAAAGTCAGCATTTGAAAAAGTGATCATCCACCATTTTATTTTAAAAATAAAATAGTATCGAACATAGGGACTATTTGGAGAACAGCATTTTCATCTGTCCTTATCTTCTTAAATTATTTTGTAACTCTCTTGTTCTCAGTTTATTTTCTTATAAAATTGAGATAATCCTGTCTTCAGTAGAATGTGTTCAGGCTTGGATAAATGATAGATATAAAAATAATAGATGAGATATGATTATTAATAAAATTATTATTTGAAATGGACAAGCAGTGATGTCAGAATAGAATGATAAAAAAGGGTATCACTGCTGTAAGAGTTGGTGGGACTTGAAAACAAAACAAACACTAATAAATCTGAGGAAACCCTATAAGAAAGCTTGCCTACATGTTGATCAAACGGATGTTCTTTTCTTCTCTACTGTTACATAAGTAAGGTATATCTCCTAGTCCCCTGCAAGTCTAATCTGACCATGTGCCTGACCTCTAGCAAAAGAATGTCAGTAGAAATTATTAATATATGCATTATCTCCAGCACTTCCGCTTTAAAACCTTGACACCCTCCATCTTTCGTGCTCTTTCTCCATCCATGGACTGATTGCATAGGCCCTCAAGAATGTGGAACTGTCAGATTACAGAAGCCTGCCACCTTGAATGACAATATGGAAATGAACACCAGAATTACCTGCAATTAACCATTGTAACTAAATGAGAAATAAACTTTAATTATGTTAAATCACTGAAATTTTACATTTGGAATGTAGAGCTGCTATACTACTCCAATTATTTTACTAGCTTAGAGGAGTATGAAGAACTATCATACATAATGAGTAGTACCAATATCAAAATTATGGTCATGTCTCTAAATATGAAAACATAAACCACAAAAGGAAGCAAACAGTCAGCCAACAGCAAAACTCATTATGAGTTGTGTAATATGTCAAGCATATTACACAATGCTAGACTATGGTCAAATGTAAATTGAAGGCTTAAATTACGTTACCCTAAGATAAGCATATTAACTGATTCTATTGGATTCCTGTCAATGCAACACTTTCTTTTAGTCTTATTCTCATCTATTCTTAGTCTAAGGCATGAACTCTGACAAGTAGCATTTCTTTTTCTCCCCCTTTTCTTAATGAGTGATTTTTAGGAAAACAAAAACACATTTTCTATATTCTAGTACACACTAACATTTTATGGCTAATAGTATTAACTGATATTTCAGAATCATTGCTATTGATAATTATTATTTATATTTATATTTTATTACTACATTTCAATCCTTTTGGTTCAAGGCTTTATAGTAATCTCTGAGTAAGAACAACATCTCTGAACATTTCTAAGAAATCTATCAGCCCCTGCTTTTCTACCCTGTTCATCAGTCATTCTGAGTAAACCCTACATATTTCTGCTCATGTGTCCTTTCTTATATGAAAAAGTGGAACACAGAAATAAGATGGACTCAATTATAAAGAGATATAATTTTTTTCTATAGATTGATGTGCTAATTCTCTAATAATAGATTATTCTTAATGAACAAAAATTTTACTCAAATCAGAGAATATGTAATTTTGCAATTTTTCAACACTTAGCCATTAGGAAAGGATGTTTTAGGCAGGGATCACCATAAAGAATCCAAAGTTATGGTAATATATTCCATTTTTTCAACAACTATTGCATATCAGGCTCCATGCTACTGATTTAATATGCCTAACTTCTATGTTTTTATTAAATATTATTTTCTAAATTTACAGGTGAAGTAACTATACCTCACTGAGATTAAATGATTTGGTGAAGACTAGAAAGGGACAGAGTCAGGATTTGAACTCATATCTCAGTCTCCAAATCCAATACTCTTTTTCTTGACCTCTCTTCTATAGCATTGGTTGTTCTGCTTCTTTTCAGTAACTAACAATGTATGACCAGATCAGTTTAATTTATGCACATTTAATAATGAACTTGTAATAGATGTGGTAGACACCAAGATAAGTGCTCAGGCTACAAAGATACGTAGGAAATCCTCAGTCTGAAGAAAATTCACATGAAGAAATAATTACGTTGTGATGGGATATGTGAATAGAAGTTACAGAGAAGGTGCAGAAGCTATGCAGGTGAGGTAGTGATTAACTCAATATTTGGGAGTTTCAAGAAATGTTTCAGGGTGACAGCAGACCCTGAGCAGAAATTAGAAGGCTGCTGGGAACCCAATAGGCCAACAGAGGAGATCTGCGTGCAGGGCGAAGAAGACAAGAAAACTAAAACAGAAGAGAGTGGGGTCTAATCATGGCAACCCTATCTGCTATGTTAAGAAATTTGAACTGTTATCCTGTGCGTGAGAGGAAACAATCAAAAATTTTACTCAAAAGAATACCTAGAAAAGACTTTGGAAGTAAGGCATCACTGTCGGCGACAGCAAGTATGGCGCCAGGATGGCAAAACTAGTTGAGTCTTTATAATAGATTATAGATGATGAAGGGCTGATCAGTTGATGAGTATCTATGTATGTTTCCATTATCCCATCTATCAATCCACTTATCTTCTGCCGTTCTCAAAAAAGCCTAGACTAATAAACAAGAGCTGAGACATTAAGAAGAGGATAGATCTTTGAGAGACATAGGAGTGAAATTAAGACATTTTGGAGGCATAAGGAACTTCCAGGTAGAGGTCTATGACAGACAGGTGAGTGTCAGATTTCACAGAAAAGCAGACTAAAAAATAGATGTGGGACTTAGAGATGCATGTGGTTGTTGCAACCAAGGGCAAAGATTATATCACCATGGAGTTGTGTTAGAAAGAGAGAGGACCGAATGGAATCCTGAAAAGGGACACAGAAACAAGGAAGAAAGAGGAAGAAGCCTAGGAAAGAGCTCTCAGCAAGGAAGACAGAGACCCAAGAGGGTCATGCAGGGAAGCAAGAAAGACACGTTCTTGAGACTGTGAATTGCCAATAATGTCAAAAGCCATAGGAAATTTGAGAACTGCGTATATTGGTCTCAAGAAACAGAAGATCACTTGATAAACCACTGTCCATGGCAGTGCTAGTGGTAGAAGCTAGATTAAAGTGAATTGAGTAGTTACTGAAAATTCGAAAGTGAAGTATTAATGCAAATTAACTGTTTTCATACCTCGTTTTATAGCACTTCACTTTATTTCACTTTGCAGATATTGTGGGTTTTTTTTTTTTTATAAATTGAAGGTTTGCGGCAACCCTGTGTTGAGCAAATCTATTGGTACCATTTTTGCAACAGTGTGTGCTCACTTCATGTCTCTGTGTCACATTTTGATAATTCTTGAAATATTTCAAACTTTTTCATTATTACTCTATCTGTTATGGTGTTCTATGATCAGTGATCTTTGAGGTTACTATCAGAACTGTTTTGGAGCACTACACACTGCGCCCATATAAAACGGTGAACTTAATCAATAAATGGTTTCTGTGTCCTGACTGCTCCACCAACTGGTGTTTCTCCCATCTCTCTCCCTCTCCTTGGACATTCCTATTTGCTGAGACACAACAATATTGAAATTAGGTCAATTAATAATTCCACAATGGTCTCTAAGTATTTAAGTGAAAGGAAGAGTTGCTCATTGCTCACTGTAAATCAAAAGCTAAAAATGGTTAAGCTTAGTGAGGAAGGCATGCTGAAAGCCAAGGTAGACCAAAAGCTAGGCCTCTTGTGCCAATTATTTACCCAACTTGTGAATGCAAAGGGGAAGTACTGGAAGGAAATTAAAAATGCTTCTCCAGTGAACACATAAATGATAAGAAAGCAAAATAGCCTAAGCAAAATATGGAGAAAGTTTTAGAGGTCTGGATAGAAGATCAAACCAGCCACAACATTCCCTCAAGTGAAAACCTAATCCAGATCAAGGCCCTAAATATCTTCAATTTTATGAAGGCTGAGAGAGATCTGGAAGCTGCAGAAGAAAAGTTAGAAGCTAGCAGAGGTTGTTCATAAGGTTTAAGGAAAGATGCAGTCTTCATAACATGAAAGTGCAAGATGAAATAGCAAGTGCTGATGTAGAAGCTACAGCAAGTTACGCAGAAGATCTAGCTAAGATCATTGATGAAGGTGGCTACACTCAACAACAGATTTTCAATGTAGAGAAAACAGCCTTATGTCAGAAGAAGATGCCATTTGGGGCTTTCATGGCTAGAAAGAAGTCAATACCTGGCTTCAGAGCTTCAAAGGATAGGCTGACTCTCTTGTTAGGGATTAATGCAGCTGGTGAGTTTAGGTTGAAGCCAATGCTCATTTACCATTCTAAAAAATCCTAAGGTCCTTAAGAGTTATTCTAAATTTATTCTGCCTGTGCTCTGTAAATGGAACAACAAAGCCTGGATGACAGCACATCTATGCATAGTATATTTACTGCTTAATGGCAATGTACCTAGTCACCCAAGAGCTCCGATGGAGATGTACCAGGAGATTAATATGGTTTTCATGCTTGCTAACACAACATTGCAGCTCATGAATCAAGGAATAATCTCAACTTTCAAGTCTTATTATTTAAGAAATACATTTTTTAAGGCTATAGCTGCCATAGATAGGGATTTCTCTGATAGATCCTGGCAAAGTAAATTGAAAAACTTCTGGAAAGGATCCACCATTCTAGATACCATTAAGATCATTTGTGATGCATGGAAGGAGGTCAAAATATCAACATTAAAAAGAATTTGGAAGAAGTTAATTCCAGTCTTCATGGGAGACCTTGAATGGATGAGCAGTTGCTTCTTATGGATGAGCAAAGAAAGTGGTTTCTTGAGATGGAATCCACTGCTAGTGAAGATGATATGAACATTGTTGAAATGACAACAAAGGATTTAAAATATTACATAAGCTTAGTTGTTAAAGCAGCAGCTGGGTTTGAGAGGATGGACTCCAATTTTCTGAGAACTTCTACTGAGGGTAAAATGCTATCAAACAGCATCAGATGCTGTAGAGAAATCTTTCATGAAACGAAGAATCAATCAATGTGGCAGACATCATTGTTATCTTATTTCAAGAAATTGCCTTTGCCACCCCCATAGTCAGCAACCACGACCCTGATCAATCAGCAGCCATCAACATCTAGGCAAGACCCTCCACAGCAGCAAGATTATTAATTACTAAAGGCTCAGATGATCATTAGCATTTATTTTTTTTTAGCAATAGAGTCTTTTTAAATTAAGGTGTGTATATTTTTTAGACATAATGCTATGCACACTTAATTTACTATGATATAGTGTAAAAATAATTTTTATTTGTTTTGGAAACCAAAAAAATCGTGTGCCTTGCTTTATAGGGTATTTGCTTAATTTCAGGGGTTTGGGACCAAATTCTCACTATGACCAAGAAATGCCTGTATAATGGGAATGAAATATATTAATAGGGAGTGGGAAAAAGGAGTGGCAGCTAGAGGGAAGCACAGAGCAAAGCAAGGATTTTCTCTTGGCTTCATTTGTCTACATGGGAACCATTTATTGATCTGTTTGTTCATTTATTTTATGGGAAGAGAGAATAAGAAAGAGTTGGCAGAGAAAGAGACATTGCAAATAGAATAAAGCCAAGTTAATTATTATCGAAGAATTACCTAAATGAAAATTTAGGAAATAGGATGAAAGTGTATTAGAAAGATTATCCCTGAGGAAGGAGAACTCATCTTCTGAGAGCAGATTATAGGTTAAAATCATGCAATCAGAGGTAAAACAGGTATAGGTTTTGGTGAATGTCTGTGGTGAATAGGGAGGGATGAACCTACTTTCTCAAAATCAGCTGTAATTCATCTTTTGGGAATATGGGTGATGCCTGATAGTTTGAGAATGTTGATAAAGTCCAAGTCACCTTTTTCTTTGGAATAATTACTGAACTGTTCCTTTTCTTTCACAAGTAACATTACATTACCTTGAATATAATTGACTCTACTAAGAGCCTTCATGTATTTATAATAATCATGGTTACATCAAAATTATTTTCTAAAAATATCCAGACTGCTCTTAACTGATATAACTGAAATAATATATCACAATATTTTCAAAGACAGATATATTTGGTATTATTCATATCACATTAATAATAAATACATTAACTTTATTTTTAAGGAAATAAAATCTATGTATTTTCATTTAGATTTGATTCAAGCATAATTTATACTACATATAACACTTTTTTCCAATCCAAAACGGACTTTTAAAATTGTTAATAAAGATTATACAAAGTTATTTAGAAAACTCCTTAGTTTCTAAGTGTGAGAGAATGTCACATTTATTATTACTATAAGCAGCTGCTCTGTTGGCATGGTAAAAAGTGATAGACATTTCTTCAACAATAAATTACCAGTAAAATAATTATAGAAGAATTTTCTTTTATGTTAATAATGTTTTAATGGAAGTAAAAATGTGAGAATGTGATTCAGGGTAATGTAGTATTTTAATAATTTATGGACAAAGATATTTATGTACTTTGACGAGAGCCCATTTCTCTATTCTGTGGCATTTCTTTATTATATAGAGAGCATTTTTCGACTAAAAAATAGTTTTTTTTTCCCCTGCAGTGTTTTGCAACAATCATACTTTACTATATAATCCTTGGGGTTCTCTAAATTTGGCAAGAAGTAAAGAAACACCTTAGAGAAACAGAAAATAAGGATGTTCGAAATATTTTGACAAATGAGTTTGAAATGTTCACACACAAAACCTTTTTGATATCATTGTTTCAAAAATTATACATAAAACGATATGATGTAGGGAAGTATGAGCATGCTGTTGATATTTATATGTATGCAGGTCTATCAATTTTATTGAAAAGTTAATACAAAACATTTATTGATTGCTTTCAATTTCTCACATACTATCAGTTAACTTCTTGAAAAGTCCCCTCTTACTTAATATTGTACTCTTTTCAATAAAAGGGAGAGTTTTGTGGTTCTTAAATATTCATGAGGCACAATAGTTTCACAATATATCAAATTTAATTAAATGATGCATTTCCTCCACTTACAAAAGGTTTATTAAAGGTTTATTTGCTCATGCAAATTAAAGTGTTAGAGTAAAAATCCACATGAAACTTGGCACTAACAATTAAAAAAAAAATATTGAAAGATTTCTCGCCTCACTGCAATACCTTGCTATGTTTAAACTGCTCAGCTTGTCATTTAGAATCTTTAATGAAACCAGGGAGGAGGCTATTTATTTGCATAATAGGACATAATTTGCTGTGGTGAGGTTTTAATTATTTATAGGCTGTCTGAAATATTTAAAATGGCACCACTAAGGAGCATGAAGTGTTGGATAATGCCTTCATTTCAGGTTTCCTGCCGTTCCTTTTATGGGTCAAGCGATTTATTTCTAATTAGCATACCAGGCTAGTGGCTTTAAAAACATAAGGAAAACAAATTGGTTTCAGTCTGTTTGCAGCTTGAGTAGTAGGAGACGGCCAAGGGTCACTGACAGAGACTGAGTAGAGTTAAGAGACAAAGCCAGAAGTCAACCTGGCACATGGAAATCACTGACTCAACAAAGCCATACATTCATCTGTGCACACTGTTTACCGTATGTATTAGTTTCTCTTTGGGAGGTAGTGGGTTATAGCTAATGGATTTTATGTTAATTGTCCCTTAAAATATTTTTTACCATCAACATATTTCTTACTGGAAATGATGTTTGAGCAAAAGAAAATATTCCATTTCCTTGGATAAAAGATAGAGTAATTATTCTGCATGTAGAGAAAAATGCAGCAGTTTTGGAGTAAGATTTAACATTTAAGTATATGCAAGCTCATTTATATACAAGAACAAGAGCCTGTGCTTAAAACGCGAGTATTCACTTTTTAATATACCTTATGGGAACTCAGATATGAGAAGTTCTCAATTAGTAGAGTACACTAAAATTGTTAGAATTTCTAAACCATCTCTATTGTGCATAGTTTATGTTATAGATAAAATGAGAAAAAAAAAAAAAGCCCAGTTAGCAATCATGTATAAGGCCTCTTATTTCAAAATAAATGGACTTTCATGTTTCTCTCTTTTGATTTTAAATACAATAATTTTCGTCAAAGCAATTTAAGAATGGTCATGTCTTAAGCATCTTTGTATAGCTAGGAGAAACATGTTTATTGCAAGGGTTTCCATTATTTCCATGATACTCTTAATTTCCCCATCATCATGCACATAGATTGAAAGTGGTGATAGTGTGCTTGTTGTCAAACATTCTCTCATCCCTCACCTTCTGGCCTCAAAACATGGATAGAGAGATTGATGCCAGATGTCAAGAAACAGCCTTTGGGCATTACATAGAATGTTCTCTGTGCCCTTTCAAGTAGTAGACAGATGCTGTATTCAGAGAGTGTGTTTTTATAATTACAATTCACGTGGCCCAAGTGGTTGGTCAAGGCCATAAAGGAGGCTGCAATCTTATGGAGAATTTTTTCCAATCACTTTATCCTGCAGATAACACACAGTTACAATGAATTATGCTGTGGTTCCTAAAGGTATAGCCATAAATTATCATTTAAATACTTTTTATGTATCCACTGGATACAGATAGCAGTAGGTAGAAAATAATAAATGATAAAGAAATCATAGTCTCAACATCAAAAAAAGCTTATAATTTAGCTAACAAGAAAGTGAAAACTGATATGAAAGATATTGAAATATTTATATTCTTCAGTATACATCCAAATTATGTAGACTTTTGCTATCTTCTAATAAAATTTCAAGTAAAATACTGGTCAGAAGCAAGAG
The DNA here is from genome assembly GCA_963575035.1 of Avahi laniger. NCBI lineage: Eukaryota > Metazoa > Chordata > Mammalia > Primates > Indriidae > Avahi > Avahi laniger. Next base: position 13,581 of record CAUYSK010075103.1, read on the forward strand.
TTTGGTGGGTGGCTAATAAATGGTTTGCAGAAAACAGGATCCTGAAAATGGTAGAAAAATTTGAAAGGATGAACAGATACTTAGATTTACCAGAATAACTCTAGTTTTAAAGTGCTCTTTTTATTAAATCATATTATATTAAATTATGTTTTTCAAAGCTCAAAAAAATCATTAATTTCATATGATTCAGAGTAGTCAGTTATTCATTAAAAAACTTGATCCTTGATATTACAGCTATAAGGAAAAACTATAGTAGTCTTGATTGTTGTATGAGCTACCATATTTTTAAGTCTTTTGATAAGTAGTTTAAAAGTAACTGTACTTTGTTTTTAACAAACTTTATTTTTTGAGTAGTTTTACGTTCATAGTAAAATTGAACAACAGAAAGTATTGAGAATTCCCATATATTCCCTGTGCAGAACACACACAGTCTTCCTCACCACCAACATCCCCCTCAAAACTGGAACATTTGTTACAATTAAGAAGTCTACATTGAAACATCATTGTCACCCAGAGTCCGTAGTCACCATGAGGGTTTGCTCTTAATGTACGTTCTATGAGTTTTGACAAGTGTATAGTAACATGTATCCACCATTACACCACCATACAGAATAGTTTTACTGCCCTAAAAGTCCTCTGCTCTCTGTCTATGCTTCCCTCCTCCCTTTAACTTCTGGCAACCACTGATCTTTTTTACTGTCTCCATAGTTTTGCCTTTTGAAAAATGTCATATAGTTGGAATCATACAGCAGGTAACCTTTTCAGATTTTCTTTCACCTGGTAATATACCTTTAAGATTCCTCCATGTCTTTTCATGGATTGACAGTGTATTTCTTTTTCGGCCTGATTAATAGTCTGTTGTCTGAATGGACCAGTTTATTTATGCATTAACCTGCTGAAGGACATCTTGGTTGTTTCCAAGTTTTGAGGATTATGCGTAAAACTGCTATAGGTATCCATGCACAGAGTTTTGTATGGACATATGTTTTCAACTCATTTGAGTAAATATCAAGTAGTGCAATTGCTGTATCGCATGGTAAGAGAATTTTGTAAGAAACTGCAAAGCTGTATTACAAAGTGGCTGTACCATTTTGCTTTCCCAAACTGCAATGAATGAAAGTTCTTGCTGTTCCACGTCCCTGTCAGCATTTGCTGTTGTCAGTGGTTTGAGTTTCTGCTGTTCTAATAGGTATGTATTGGTATCTCGTTGTTTTCTCAATTTACATTTCCCTGATGACATATGATATTGATTATTTTTTTTGTGCTTATTTTCCATCTGCATATCTTCTTTGATGAGATGTATAGATCTTTCATGCATTTTTCAATTGGGTTGTTTATTTTCTTATTGTTGAGTTTTTAAAGTTTGGTGTATATTTTGACTGTGGGTTGTCTTCTCATTCTGTTGAAGTTACTGTACTTTTGATAATGTACTTATAATGAAAAACCCAGGATCTTGTTCCAAAGGAACAAACTCCCAGAATACTGGCTTTGCAACTAAGGAAACCATGTCACGGTGCTGATACCTTTTCTTGTTACGGTTCCTACCTTTCACCACAACATTGAGACTCAGTCTAGAAGGTGTGCGATGAGAGAAAAATTATGTCTGAACTATATATTAGCAACAAAGTACCTTTTCTTCACACCTGAACATAAAAAGAAATTTATTCTAGGTTGATTTTCAGATGATAATTCTTATAGTAAAACCATTAAGAAATAAAATTGGGGCGTAACTGGATTTATCTAAGGACCTCTGGCTATCTAAGGTTCAGTTTAACCAGCCCGTGTCAGGCAAACTGTTGGATTGGCAGGGGCCCAGCACATTCACCCAAGGGACCTGAAATCCAAGGGACATAGTCAAAGCTACTGTGTTATCAAACATGGCCAAACCTTTGTGAGAATTAATACTCACAGTGGGAACACACAAAAAATGTGGTCTAGTGGAATGCCCATGTGTGTTTGTATGAGTGTGTGTGTTTAATCCAGAAAGTGTAAAAATGTTCATTAATTTATGATAAAAGGTCCTAGGCATTCCTTTGAAGAATTTGAATTTAGAGATATACCTCAGTTTCAGTGTAAATAATTTAAATTCTTGAACCTAAAACCATCTTACTAAATGTTTCCAATATTCATATTTATGTACAAGAAAAATACATCACGAACCTACAAGTCTCCCTTTATTTCAAACTTCCTTGCTAATGTGTGAATATTATGGATAGTTTTATCAAAAACTGACTAAATTTTTAGCTCCATGTTTAGATAAGGGGCCAATGTGAAGTCAATGATATATTGCTATTATAACACAGAAAATAATTACCACATTGTTGCATATTCATATTTAAAGGACATATTTCTTGCCGGATGCGATGGCTCACGTCTGTAATCCTAGCACTCCGGGAGGCCGAGGCAGGAGTATTGCTTGAGCTCAGGAGTTCCAGACCAGCCTGAGCAAAAGCAAGACCCTGTTTCTATAAAAAATAGAAAAATTCCCTGAGCGTGCTGGTGTGCACCTGTAGTCCCAGCTACTATTCGGGAGGCTGAGGCAGGAGTTCACTTGAGTCCAGGAGTTTGAGGTTGCAGTGAGCTATGATGACGCCATTGCACACCAGCCAGGATGACTCCGTCTCAAAAAATGAAATGAAATGAAATGAAATAAAATAGAACATATTTCTCAACTCTGAAAGAAGAAAGCAAACTAAGTCTTGATATGGCATTGACATAAATGTTCGAGGTAATTTTTCAGAGAAAATTGATAGAATAGTTTGACAATAAAGCCAAATGAATGAATTTTTTGTTTAGTGATGTTAATCAGAAAAGAAGTGGCATAAGATTTGAACAATTAGAGATCAGCTATGATAATCAGAGAACTAACAACCCTGAAGTACCAGCTCCTTAATTTCCATTAATTAGAAAAAATAATGATATTTAATGTTTCCAATTAGATTATTTATACTATTTACCTCCAGAGCCTTGAGAAAAAAATATCTCTGTAATTGTTATAAATTATTTCTACTTTTGTGTGTATGTAATTTTTTAATGGGATTAGTCAGGTTGGGTGGAATTGTTCCAATACTTGAAATATCAGCGCATTTTTTATAAAAGTTGAATTTTATAGACAGACTCAATTAATTAAGTATATATTCTGATAGTATCCTTCTTGCACTTCCAACTCTTAAAAACTGAATTCCTTGCCATTTTTTAATTGCTGTTTTCTTATTGTGGAATAATTCTATGCTTAATTTATTTTTATTTGTATTTTATTACATTAATAGAAGAAAAGTTATTTTTCCCAAGGAAATATGGTCAGCCTCTATAGCTGCCATATTGTAATTGCATATATACAAAAATAATTTTATATAAAATCACAAATATGATCACCTGACACATATTATACTACTTTATTTTTTTAGTGCAGGTTGTTCATTTATGTTCTGGTTCCCCTATATATCTCCCCTTTCTGTTTTACACCCTAATTACTTCTTTCTACCACTACAGACTCATCTTATACCCATGCCATTCCTTTTTACCAGGAGAGGTTACCTATGTTGACTACCTGGTATGTAATTCTTCATAATTTTCCATGCTATTCTTATCATATATAAAAATATATATACTAGACATATATAGGGCTTCAAAATTAGTTTTATAAAACAATGGAATCATAGTATATATGATTTTACATTTTGCTTTTCTCCTTTAACAATATATTGTAGAAATATTTCCAAGTCAACTGCCTGACATTGGTTTTAATAACTGCATAATATTTCATTCTGTGAATAAACTATACATTATTGAACCTTTCCTTTGTTCATCGACATTCATTTTTGTCTTCAGTCTTTTCCACTCGGAACAATGCTGTGATTGATATGTTTTTCAAATATCATATGGAGCTTTTATTTTCATTACATATGCTGCCAGAACTAGAATTGTTGAATCAAAGAAAATATTTTCTTACAGTATTCTGAATTGCTTGCCCCAAAGGTTGTATTAATAATAATTTACATTTTCATTAACAATGATGAGACCACATTTCTCACAAATGTTTGCCAGCAGAAGTTTTAGTTTTTAATTTATTTTCTACCTAATGGCTGGAAAATGATATCTCATTTTACTTTAATTTGGCTTAAACCAATAGCCAATATGTTTGAATATCTTTTTATATACTTTCTAATCAGTTTAATTTGACTTTTTATAAATTGCTTATTCCTGTCCTTTCTCCATTTTTCTATTAAAATTTTATATAACTTGGTCAATTTTAAAAGACCTATCTGCCCTATAACGTTTATAGCAGCACAATTCACAATTGCAAAGATGTGGAAACAACCCAAGCGCACATCAATACATGAGTGGATTAATAAAATGTGATATATGTATATCATAGAGTTCTACTCAACTACAAAAACAATGGTGATCTAGCACCTCTTGTATTATCCAGGATAGAGCTGGAGCCCATTCTACTAAATGAAGTATAGCAAGAATGGAAAAACAAGTACCACATATACTCACCATCAAATTGATATTAACTGAACAACACTTATGTGCACATAGAGTAGTAACATTCCTTGGGTGTCAGGCAGGTGGCAGGGGGCAGGAGGGGATGGATCTATTCACACCTAATTGCTACAGTGTGCACCACCTGGGAGATGGACACTGTTGAAGCTCTGACTTGGGTGGGGCAAAGGCAATATATGTAACCTAAAGATTTGTACTCCTCTAATCTACTGAAATAGAAAAGAAAAAAAAAGACTGAAAAAAAAAAAAAGAAAAAATTAGCCTGCCATGGTGGCACACGCCTGTAGTCCCAGCTACTTGGGAGGCTGAGGCAGGAGGATTGCTTGAGCCCAGAATTGAAATTGCTGTAAGCTAGGCTGATGCCACGGCACTCTAGCCCAGGGGACAGAGTGAGACTCTGTCTCAAAAAAAAAAAAAAAAAAAAGATATTTATAGATATTTATGTTTATCTAGACACGAGTATTTACTTCAAGTCCTGGGTTTCCATTCTTGGTAATGAAATTCTCCCCAGTCTCTGAAGTATATCTGTAGAATTCCATATTTTACAAGTCTCATTTCGTTCATTGTTTCACATACTTTATAGCATATATAGCATGTATGTAATGTTTGAAAATAGTAAAAAAGACTCTCATGCACAGCTCCCCACTTTATCTGGTATATTTTCTCCCAATTATATCCCATCCTTATCCTCCATACAGATAAACAATGTTTTGCATTTTTGTGTCAATAATCCCTTTGTTTTTGTTTATAATTTTAAAATATATATATGTATTCATGTAGTGTGTAAATTGCTCTGCAGATTTTGTTCAATATTCTATTTGTGGAATGTTATTTTTACTGTTGTGTGATATTCCATATTTTGAATATAGACATATTTTTGTAAGATTTTAGTTATTTTGTTTTTCATATTTTAGTTTAATTCATTTAGCCTTTAATTTTGCATACAGTTAAAGATAAATGTCTATTTCTATTTCTTCCCACATGAATAATCGATTGTGCAGTTTATTAAAGTATTGACCATTCCCACAGAATGGAAACATTAATTTTGTCATGTACTAAATATTTAGGGATCTCTCTCCATGTTTTCTGTTCTGTACCACTGCTGTTTTTATGTATTCCTATACCTGTATCACACTGACTTGAGGACTGTAGCTTTGAAGCACAGTCTAGATCCTGGCAAGGAAAGCTCATGCGTCTGTATAAAACACACACACACATACACACACACACACACACACGCACACACGCATGCACGCGCGCAAAGTCACAACTATTTTCATGGCTATTTTTGACATTTGTTCTTACATACAAATTTTAGGATTATTTTACAAAATTTAAATATTAATAACTACAACTACAAAACCTGTTTGATTCTAACTGGAAATTCTTTAAATTCGTATGCTGAACTGGGTTGAATTCATTTCTAAAATAAATTTTGCTTGGTAATCATGTATTATTGTTTTGATCAATGTTTTGCATTTTATGTGTTAATCTTTTAATTAGACATTTGGTTCATGTATTAATAAGTGAGAATTGTCTGATGTTTTCATTTTTATGTCAAAATTACAGTAGATCATAAAATGTACACTTTGTATATTTTTCTAGAATAATATGCATGGTAAATAAAATGAAAGGAATGGCATTTTTAAGGATTATATTAGTCTCATCTGTAAATCCAGCTGGTCTAAATGACTTTTTCAGTGGTATATATTTAATGTAATCTCCTTCCCACTCTCTACTCTGGTAATAGAGCTACTCAAGTGTTCTAATTCTTCTTAAGTTAATATTAGAATCTGAAACAGAAACCATTCATTTTCTCTAATATTTCAGATTGGTTGTCATCAATAATTATAGAATTTTCTTCTATTTTAATCTGTCTCATATTAGTACCTATTTCTCTGTTCTTATTTCTAATATATCTGTTTAGCTCCCTTCTTTTTTTCTATTAATCAGTCTTGCAAAGTATTTAATCTTGCAAACATATGTTAGAACTTATGTATACATTCTGCTGGGGTTTTTTTCTTTCATTAATTTCTGGTTTTAACATTATTAATTCTTCCACATTCTTTGTTTTGTTAATCCGTAGTTCTCTTTCCAATTTCTTCCATTTGTACTAAGTTTTATTTTTTCATCTTTCTTCTTTAATAGGAAAAACATTTGAGGCCATAAATATTATTCTTAGTACAGCTTTCACAGTGTCTCATTGGTTTTGGTAGGAAGTGTAAGCCTTTCATTAATTTCCTGCTAGTTAGTGATTTCCTTTTCATCCAAGAGCAATTTAATCTTGTTCTAGTTGCTTTAATTTCCAAGTAAAGATGTTGAGTTGTTTATAACCTGCTTTTAAAAAAAGTCGTTAAGTTTTTGTTTGTGACCAATTACATGATAGATTTGTAAAACCTTCCATAAACACAAGAACAACACACACACACACACACACACACACACACACATTCCTTTCAACCTTCCAGAGTTATATATGTATATATTAAATGAAATGTCTTGACCATACTATTCATTTCTCCCTATCTTTTATATTTTAAGTATACTAGATCTTTTTGATTTTCAAAGAATTTTGTTTAAGCATCAAAGTATATTTTATTTCTGTCACATTCTGGTATATAGATGCCAGATTGTTTGGTAAATACAAGTTTGTTAGCTGTAAATCATCCTAGTCTTTGTGCCTCCTTTTATCCTTACACAGTTTTCTTGTTTATACTGCTTAGTGTTTTTACATTATAATTTTTTAGAAAATAAATAACATTACAGTTCTCATTTTATTTGAATTTGCATTTGTATGTTATTTTCTTCATCTTTATATTTTCAACTTTATCACTTTGTTTTCATTATTTTTCTAATGAGAAGCATACCATGCTGTCAAATGGTTTTTCATTTGATAGCATGGATATTTAAAAGGAAAATCACATAATTTTATTACAATGACTGACTGACATGGTTTTATTCTTTCCATCTTACTTAAAATTTCTTAATTAATTTGTATTGTGGTTTGCTCTTTTGTTGTTTACTAGATTTTGTACTTTAGGTCTGTCATTTTTCAGTCCAATCCATTTATTTCTCTTTGTTAATTTAGAAGTTCTATACCTTATTATATGATATTTTTCTCTTATTTTAACTCTCATTAAAAACATATTTCTCTTTTTTTTAAAACACAATATTTCCCCCCAAATGTACAATGATTCTCAAATCCCTACTTTCTTCCTACTCTATGCCCACTCTACCCCCAAACTTCAACTTCAGCCAGAAAAGACCAGAAGGATGTGTTCACTTGTTTCTTCCTCACCCCTCTTCTCCACTCCTTCTACCAAATGAAACAACTGGATGGTTTTTGTCTTGTTTTCAACCCAGACCTACTCAATATCTAGGTTTTCTTGGAGTCTGTAAGTATACTGTGTTCTGGCCTATTATTAGAATTTCTTTTGCAGTCTATCCTGCTGTTTCACTGTTTTTCTTTATGACTTACCCTATACATTCTTAGGGCACACACCACGGTGTGTGTGTGTGTGTGTGTGTGTGTGTGTGTGTGTGCACGCGCGCATATGTGTTTATTGAAGGAATGCGAGGCTCAGAGTTTGTGATTACTTCTTCCTTGCTTTTTTTGAGGTCTCTGTTCTAGGCCATTTATTGTTTGGTTACACTCTTTTGTATTACTTTCCTTAAGTAATACAGTGTGTGGCTTACTTTACTGTACAAATTCTACCTTTAAAACTTTGTTTTTCTCAAATAGGAAGACTATATGACCTAGCATAGGTCTCTTTATATTTTGCACTATACATATTTTTTTCATTTGAACTTCCAGTCAGTTTCATTTTCCTCTGATGTTTCAGAATACATTTTGTTATTTGGACAATCATGGATTTATTGTTATAGTTTTCATTGTTTTTTGTTGTTGTTGTTGTTCTATACATGAATCTCCTTAGTAATCTTATTACTTTTCTGCTTAAATTGTCTTTATCTATGAGAAAATCCTTATTTTTCTAGTTGCTTCCCCTCTTCGATCTGATGTTTTCCCTCTCTATGCCTATAGAATCCTTACTGGGCCGTATCTTTCATCCTCAGTCCCCCACATCCTGGATGTCCAACTTACCTAGCAGAAATCCAGGAGCAACTAGACTCAAAGGAAGTAGGTTTGAAGATGTTCCATTTGTGTTCCATTCACAATCTTACCAAAATATTCTCTATTGCTGCCTTATTATGCTGACATAAAATATTTTGTGTTCTGCAGAGCTTTTAGAAAAATGAATAAAGGTTGATCAAAATTAATTTAAAATGAAAAAGGCAAAAATTATGTTTGAATATGAATTTCAGTGTCATATGTTCATCATGCAAATCTTTCACTCAATACATTCTTAGGCACAGGCAAGAGAACTATTAACAGACACACACAACCACAAATACACACGCACTCACATATACATTATAGATCATTTATTTCTGGAGAATTGCAGTAAATGTCTCGTAAGATTTTTCTGTATCCTGTAGTTAGAAGAGTCTCCCTTAAATTTTTAAATATTTTAATAACACATAAAAATGTTACACAGTTTCCTTTCTCAGAGTGACTATTCATTTTTTAATTAAGAAGATAATTCATTGCTGGCTTTGAATTTCAGAATTATTAGTTCATGGAAGCAAGTTCTAATTTACTCAGTATATCCTGAAATAATATTTTAATTCTTATAATGGGTTGAAGTGAGAATTGCAACATGAATGGAAGTCTAAACTGAATGATCAACAATTGAACCGAAAGAGCCACCGCAATCAAAATTATGTTAAAATATCTGGACTGATTTCAGACTTGGCTCATTTTTTAAAAAAATAAAATTCTAGTTGTTGCTTCCTTATGTCCTTTTGCTTCTTATTCATTTAACAATATAATGTCTTTTGAAAATGCTAGTCTCTTTATTTTTTGAAATATCGTACTTAAAGTAAAAAGAATTTTATTTCTTTTCTATATACAATTAAGGTAAAACTTTAACCAAATATTACTTTTAGGTATTATTTTTTTGGTTTCAGTTTTATAGTTTTGCTTCACTAAACTGAAATTCAGGTTCATTATCCTAAGTTTCCTCCTTCTGGTCTTATGCCTTTATCCAAGTGTCTTGGATGGCAGTGAGAACTTAAGCTCTGGTGGGCTATTCGTCATGCACAAGAAGCCCACCTTCCCCTTTCCGATTCTGGTGTTCTTAATCAGCAGCATGTACAATGCCAAGACATGAACGTCCCAAATTTTCCAAATGAGAACTTTAAATAATTTAGGTCAAACTATCAGCATGTTATGACCCATATTAAATAGTCTCCTTTAAAAATCTTCAGATTAAATGTGTTGAAAGGCAAGTTTGTGTGGACATATATTTAAGAATGTATTTGTATATATACATACACACATATGTGTATACATGTGTATAAAATAAATGGATTAATGAATGAATGTACACATAACAGTTAAATTAATAATTCCATGTCTATACCAAAGTTGCCAATGATTCCCAAGAGGACTTTATGAATATTCAGTAGATCTTCGTATTTTACAATAGAAATCTGTGACAAGAAGGGCTCTTTTAATACTCTGGTACTTATGAGTTGTGAATTAGCTATAATAAGTGCTTAGAATGAATGCTGAAGATCATAAATCTTTATTATCATCTCAATTAACTTAATTGTTTTTATACTAAATGTGAACATGTTTGAATAATTATAATATAATAATTTTCCCACCCAATACATTCTTTTTGATGATTGCTCTTCTGTTGCTTATATGGAAGATATGTCTAAAAACCAGAAAGAAATTTCTAAATAGTAATTTGGATTTAAGTTTGGATTTTGCCCAGTGACTGAAGTGACCATTTTTTTTAATATACTTTCCTTTCTTGGCAGTGTGGTCCATCACCTGGTTTCAGCTTTCCCCAGTATATCAATTACACCAGAGCTTTATTTACAACTGCCTGCATTGTTCTACCTTCTCCTAGATCTCTCTCACACATTCCTAACAAAACCTGTCCAAAATTCAACTCAGTTTACCCTACTACCAGTCTTATTTTTACTCTAGACTAAATGTCATATTCAACCACAATTTCTTCTGATTAAGACCGTCCTTAAAGACTTCACATTGGTTTACATAGCCCCACCCTGCCCCATCTCCAACCACACTTCCATTGTGTTTATGGCACCTTACTGTCCATTAAGGATAAACAACTAATAATTATCATACACATGAGAAAAGCTGCAACATTAAAAATAGATATAAACAGGCAAGTAGATAAATGGACTTACAGAAAACAGATAAATCCAGGAACAGAATATATTTTTATATTATAAAGTATATTCTCAAAGTTAGAACAACAGTTATGTTGCAAAATTTTAGACTATCAGAAATATAGAGAAAATCCTGTAAGTTTCCAGATTAAAAATTAGATCCCATGAAAAGGATTAGGTTTCAAGTTGATATTTATAAGACCTTTCAACAACAATATTAGTGTCTAATGACAGTGGAAAAATATCCTAACACTTACGAGGTAAAACAATTTCCACCCTGGACTTCTATACTCTGCCAAGCTATTGATTAAGTGTGAAAAGAGAATAAAGATATTTTCAGATATGCCAGTTTTCAAACATGTTACTTCATCTGCAAATTGCTTAAGAAATCACAAAAAGATAGTTTCAAGCCAAAAATGAATGAATAAATTACAAACAAAGGAAAAGGAAGCTATAGGACAGAGGACAGTGGGTTTCAACATAGGAGGGAAGTGGAAGTAATTATTTCTCAGGGTGAAAGGATCCCAGTGACACTGTGCAACGTTCCTTAAAAGCAGTCAGGTCAGAAGTAGAAGGATTTTTGCTTCAAGTTTTTGACCACACCATAAAACTGCATTTCTATCGGTGTTTGGGAGAAATTAGTGGTGAGTACATGGAGAAATAAGTCAAAACACATATACACAAAACAAAACAAACTAAGACTTCTTAACTGAAAGATCCACACAAAACAGCTATATTTTGTAAAAATCATAAATATTGTGCATGATTCACTTATGAATAATATTTTATAGGGAAAAACTATGAACTCTGATTATTGACTTAGCTAAAATTTTGGTAGAACTCTATTGGGAGGCTGAGAGGAGCAGAAGCGTGTGTGTGTGTGTGTGTGTGTGTGTGTGTGTGTGTGTGTGTGTGTATACAAGAAATGAGAGATAAAGAGCTGAATCCTCCTTTATGTAGTAAGACACTGCACAGTGTCTGAAATTGAGAAATCAAGAAACATTAGTTTTAGCACATTATTTAGAAATACGGTGGCAAATACCATAAGAAACAGGCCATGCTGAAAGCATTTAGTAGATTTAGGCAACTTACTGTTTACCAAAGTACTATTTGACTTGTCAAACTATGTATTTATTTGATAACAATACCAGTAAATAGAAACAAAGAAAAAATTATTTTTTTATGAATGTCAAATTAAAACATACCTCAAAAGTTAACTTGAATCTGACAAGACAATTTTTTTTTTTTTAATTATGTTTTGGGGCAACAAATACCTTTCCAGCACTAGTTTTCATCCAGTGGAAGTATAAATTAATAGCATCATTATGGTGATGATAAGCACATTTTAAAATATGCTTATTTTAATATATATGATTGTATCTATATATAAATACATATATTTGTATTCAGATATGTAGAAATAGATGAAATGAAACAGCTGCCAACTTGGATGTCATAAGAAATACATTTCCTCTACCTCTTGGTCTTCCCAGATCTCTGGCTGCACATTTCAGTTCTCTACTCATCCAAATTAGCTGCTGTGTTTGCATCCCCTGAGATCTTATTAAATGAGTGCCTAACTATCTGATAAATAAACTATTTTATGTAAGATGCACAAAGGAGTTAATTATAGCATGGTAACTTTACATTGTAGCATATTTTCATTTCAACAGGTTAGATGCTGAAGAGAGGGATCCAATACTGAGGATTACGGGAGCTGGGTTAGCGTGGGATCTGTTCTTGGCAGAAGGGTTCCTCAGCCCAGTGAGCTCAAGCTGCTACATGCAGGGCAGGCACCACATCCTGCGTACACCCTATTGTATAATGATTATTAAAGGGCACACCAGGCAAAAATACATTGCATTTTTTTAATTACAGACAGATTGCTATGGAGTATATTTTTTTGCATAAATTAAGGATTCTTTTATCTTTTCACCTTCTACCCTTCAAACAGATACACTGGGATGTTTCATAGCAATCTTTTTTCACTATTCAGCTTATAATGTTACCACATATTCAATAAATAAATGTTCACTGATTGCCTGCATGTGTTGGGTTTGTTGCAGGAACTTGAAGTATCAGTATTAGAGATCCTTCTCTGAAGCAAGTACTCAGATTGAACTTTAAGAGATGATAAATAAATAGTGTGACATTAAATTTGCTATTTAAGATGCTAAGTATATTTAATATACTTTCTTTCCTAGCATATCAAGATTTTTTAAATTTCAGAGAAATGACAACAAAGAGATTTTAAGTTTTCTATTTGTTTCCTCTATGTATGTGCATTTTCCATTCTTGATTTGGAATCTACCCAGGGCATTCAAAATTAACTATCAAACTTATTCTATGTGATAAATCACAAAAAAACCTGCTTTAACAGACAAAGAGAACTTTTCTAAAATTTATGTGAAACATATGGCTGTTAACATGCTCAGTTGCTGTTATTCCCTTTTGAAAAGACTACTAGAAAGCTATTTGAGTAGGTTATATGTAAAACTTGATTGTTAAAAATATCCTTGTCTCTTCTGGCTAGCAACTGTTGTATGATATAAACAACTTTTTCTTTTTGTAGTAAAATATTTTAATAAAAGAGGAATGTGATATTATTTCATTAATATATTTATCTGAGATTCTTTTTACTTAAAAATGGGAACTGAGCTAATCATGGAACCACACTAGAGCAAAATCAGTACGTGCAGTTTTATGGAAGTGGGGCCAAAGAAATATTTCAAAATTTAAAGTCCCTAGTTTTATGTATGAAATATTCTCACTTTTAACATCCGTCAACTCAAATAAAGAACCACATGATTGAAGAATTTGAATCTAAACGCTTCAACATGCCCTACTCAAAATTTCAGACATGAATGACAAATGTTTGTATTCTAGTATGTTACTGGCCTCTGAGTGGAGGAATCTTCAGCTTTTTTTGTGATTGTAGAAGAGAATTTCAGGGCATCATGTAAGCCAAGCAAACAGCTTTTATTGAAAGTGAAAGTGAAAGTAATGCTCAGCGTTAAAAGAGCAGCTGCACCAAAAGGAAGAGGATTTTAGTCTTCTGGAGTTTTAATTGAGGGGAGGAATATTCAAGGCTAAGGGGTTAGTTTTTACTAAGAATTTGGGTAGTAATTCCCAGAATTGGATTCCCTTCCATTTTCATACTGTATATAGATGTTTTGGAACTGTCATGGCGATTTGAAGGGCGGAAAAATTTTAAAACCAGACGCAAATGATATTTTAATGAGCCAAAGTTTATATAAGGTGACCTAGATAACTGACAAGCTAGTTGAAGCCAGTTGTTGTCTGTGGTAACCAAACCCCTCCTTAGTTAGACATTAACATCTGCTCCCACCCTGCCAGCCCCTGATCTGGTCTGAACCCCGTCTCCTACTCTCCTGCTCTAATGAGCATATTTTACTTAATCATTGGTATAAAAATTAGAAAGAATAGTTTTTATAACGTTATTATGGCAAAAATTTAAGACTAAATGCCAATTTTTGCATTGTATAATTCCAGTATTTTCTTTATAGATGAGTTTTAAAACTTGTTTCTAAAATCATGAAATTCATGAGTTCATAAAATTTAAAGACATTTTGAAGTTGCACAGCTGAATATTACTCCAAAAGAAAAATCCTCTACTCATCATTTTGTACATACGGTTTTCCAAACAATAATTAAATAACTATGTCCTTGGAATTTAACTATTATTTAGACAAATCATTCTTTTTAAGAATCACTTTATTATTAATTATTATGATAATTATTAATTGCTTTATAAGTATTTTTTCTGATAATAAAAAATCCTTGTTGTAACTTACATTCACAAAGCTTAGTTTTCTCCTTTGGAAACTGAAAAATAAATCCATGCTTTCCAACAAAATCCCTAAAAAATGGGTTTCTTCTGTCCCAGTTAAACATTGTCGGATATTTCAATCATTCCTTGTTTTTTTTTTTTCAGGCACCAGGAATACTTGTTACCCTCTTCTAGACACCATTCTGATTATAGTATCTTTTAACTCTTAAATGCAACTGAATTTTTAAAATCTATCAAAACTCAAAAATCTAACATTCCCAACATTTCTAGTATTCCTCTGGCCAGAAACTGAATCCTATGTCAGTATTGTTAAACAAATTTGTGTTTGTATTTAGTTTGTTAGAATTTTTAAGTCATTCCATTAATATTCATTTATTATTTAGTTTTTCTAGCATGGTTGAATTTGCTTTTAATACAAATATTTAGTTTTATAAAATTTGTACATAATGTATTGCATCTGATTGGAGAAATCTTAGTTACTGTATGAAATACTGCTATTGGATAACAGTATTTCTTTAAATGTCAACTTGAATTCTCATATATGACTTCTGAAGTAGTTCCTTCATAAAGTAGTGCTAGATCATTTTAATGATCTTAGTTGAAATATTTCCAGAGGTCAAGAGAATGAAAAGATGTATATTTAAGATAATCCACCAAGCTGTTCCTAAGAGTATATTTTTGAGTTATCTTATGGTGATATACTAATTCTCTCAAAGACCAGATTTTGGTGACCCAAATAATCTTTCTCCAAACCTGCAAACCTAAAATGGAGTTCAGAATCAACTTCACAAAGCTCTATCTGGCCTTCTTACCATAGATTAAATTTCACAGTTTCTCTTTTCCTGTAGCGTTGTCCTTTTCATAATATACAGTCATGTACCACATAGCAATGTTTTGTTCAATCATGGACTGTACGTATGATGGTAGCTCCATAAGATTATAATGTGGTACTTTTACTGTTCTTTTTCTATGTTTAGATACATACTTTCCTTTGTGTTACAATTACCTATAGTATTGAGTACAGTAAATGGCTATACAGGTTTGTAGCATAGGACCAATAGGCTACCAGTGGTCCCCAACTTTTTTGGCACTAGGAACCAATTTCATGGAGGACAATTTTTCCATGGACTGGGAATGGGGGCAGGGGGATGGGAAGTGGCTGTAAATAGAAATAAGCTTTGCTTGCTCATCTGCTGCTCACCTCCTGCTGTGCATCCTGGTTCCTAACAGGCACAGACAGGTACTGGTCCACAGTCCATGGGTTGGGGACCGCAAGGCTATACCATACAGCCTAGATGTGTAGTAGGCTATACTATCTAGGTTTGTGTCAGTCCACTCTATGATGTTTGCACAATGATGAAATTACCTAACAATGCATTTCTCAGAATGTTATCTCCCTGCCTGACTGCGTTATTATTCTTTTTGAGTGCTTCCTTGACTAGATTGGCTCCATGATAACAGGGATCCTATCATTTTAATTTTACAATACAAGGTTGTTATAGTTCAAGTTCCAGTTACATATTTGTTGAATAAATAAATGAGTGAATGGATAGTTGAATGAATGAATAGATGGATGAACAAAAGTTGCTTAAATTTTTAATAAACTTGAGTATCTTTAAAGAATATTAAATATATGTATTTTATAGTAGTTTAAACTTTTTGAATTAAAATTTAAAGATAACTGTTTCATCCAGAAAAAGGTTTATGAGTGATAAAAATGTTCACAATTAAGTCATCTTATAAACTTAAACACTAGCTTGTTTATATTTACATGAAATTTGGAGTTAAGATTAGATACATAAATATGGTCAGACTCCTTAGATATTATTTAATGTGTCAATAAGGAGATGACCTATTCATAAGTGTATTAAGACCAGTAATAGCACTATATTTTAAAAAAATATTTTTAAGGGAATTCTTTCACAAATATCATATAACTTGCCTTTATTTATAGATAATTGTATTGTTAAATGTAACAGTCATATAGAAAAATGCAAAACATAAATACACAGTGCAAAGAATCATGTTAAAACACACCCCTGTAACCATTGCCCTATGAGGAAACAGAATGCTACCAGAAAAGCATGCAAACGTGCCCTGCGCTCCCCTTCCCAATCACAACACTCTTTCTCCTGCCTTAAAAAAATCATCTCTACTTTGGCTTTTATTCTGATAATAATTTACTTTATTTTGCTTATATTTTAAAGCCCTAAGTTTGCAATCCTACCAACTAAGAATATATCACTCTTTACTATATTTTAGTTTTGCTGATTTTCCAGCTTTACGTAAATGGAATCATACAGAATGTATTCTTTTGGTTTACTTTATGCTTGCGAGATTTGCACAGGTTGCAGTATGTGCAGCTGTAGATTTATATTTTTGTTATATTGTAGTATTCCAATATAGAATATGCCATGATTGAGTTATTCATTCAAATGAGGTACATTTGATTTATGTCCATTTTTTGTACATGATAAATAATGCTGCACAGATCATTCTTATAAATGTCTTCTAGAGAATATACCTTTGAGTAAGGTGCAGGGATTCACCTGTAGTAGATAAGGCCAACTATTTTCTAAAGTGGTTGTACTAGTTCACACTCCCTCCAGTAGTGCACAGGAGTGCATTTTACTCTGCATCCCTGCCAATGTATGGTATTGCCAGTCCTTTTAATTTTCGCTTCTCTGCAGTGTGTGGTTTTATCTGTTTCACTTATTAAATCCAGGCTAATATTAAATTCAGGCTAATATCTACTGAAATGTTATTAAATTTAGAAAAGCATCAATTTCTAGCTTTATTACTTTCTCTAAAGTTTAAATGAAAGTAATGCTTGTAAATTATTTAATTTTCAACTCTCAATAAATGAGCACATCTATTTTCTGAAGTATTTGTCCCTTAATCTATGTATACCTTTGTCAGATCAAATGTCAGCTTTTAGAATATAAATGTAAATTATAGAGTACCTGTTAACCTTCCTGTGAGTTATTTTAATTTGGTTTGAATCACTCTCCATTTTATTAAGGTACTTTTTTTTTTCCTATGCAAATAATTCCACTAGGAGAAATAAGTACACAGAACTTTGGTATAGTTTTCTCATTTTGATTTGCCACAAAATGCATTGACATTTTAAAAAGTTGTCTGAAATATCTTCCCATTATATCCCCTGAAGTTGTAGTACAAAGTTTTATGGACATTTTGCTGTCGATGCTTCCTCAAATGCCTAGTGATTCTTGGTCCCCTTAGAATAAGGCAATATTTAGAGAGAGCGCACACACACACACACACACACACACACCTGTGAGCTTTATATAAGCAGTGAAATCTTGTTGTCAAACAGGCTTTGGGACCTCTTGCTGTTCCTTTCTAGAAACACAAAAATGCCAAAATGAGGAAGGCTTTGACTCTGGAGTAATATTTCCCAAGCAAGCTGTTTTAGGTTCTTCAGAACAGTTTCATCTGTGTTGTTTGTAAGAAATCTTGTTTTTGCTAGGGGATAAACACATGACCATTGGGGCTCTGCAAAGCAGTGCACAGAAGGGTAGGGCAGGGACTGTTTTCAGTTCCCAGCTCACTAGAAACTTTCACAGATGTTGGGATTTCTAGATTATGCTGTTTCCTCACATTCACAGACCATTTAAGTTTTCTATGCTATGCTTTCCTCTACTGGCTTCAAGAGTCTTGATGTATCTACTAACGTTTCGTCTTCCAAAGATGTCTTGAAATATCTTTCCCTTAACACCTCCTTCCTGATTTACTCTGTTGCACAGAGAGTCATCTTTTCACCCTTTTACTATCCCTTTAATGAGATTTTATTAAGGAGAAGTGATAAACCCATGTTCCTGACACATCTTATTGGTTTCACACAGAACCTCATGGGTTCCATACAGAACCTCATTGCTTTCACAAAGCTGTGGTCCCCATCCCCGGGGCTGTGGACCAGTACTGGTCCGTGGCCTGTTAGTAACCCAGTACAGCAGGAGGTGAGCAGCGGGGGAGTGAGCAAAGCTTCGTTTGTATTTACGTCCTCCCCACTGCTCGCATCGCTGTCTGAGCTCCGCCTCCTATCAGATCAGCAGCAGCATTAAATTCTCACAGGGGCAGTAAACTATAAACTGCACATGTGAGGGATCTAGGTTTCAGGATCTTCATGAGAATCTAATACCTGATGATCTGAGGTGGAGCCGAGGCGGTGATGCTAGCGCTGGGGAGCTGCTGCAAATACAAATTATCATTAGCAGAGAGGTTTGACTGCACAGAGACCATAATAAATCAATTGCTTGCAGACTCATATGAAATCCCTCTTAGTGAGTGGCAAGTGACAATTAAGCTGTATCTGGTGGCAGGCTTCATAGTGGCAAGTGAATTGATGTACTTCGATTGTACAGTTGCATCTGGTGGCACGCTTTAAGTCAGAATCTGATACTTTTTTAGTCCGTGTGTGGCCCACCCATTATTTTATCTACCACTTCCATCCACACCTCTTTCCCGAACTATACGCTTGTCTCAGTCACAGTTGGCTTTCGGTAGGCCAAAACTGTGACTGCAAACAGCTGTCCCTGGAGAGCTTCTTTGAAAAGGGGGATAGACCCAATGATGAGACAGCAGAAGGCTCTAAGACTGCCAACAAAGTGAAAGTTGCATTTAAAAGAAAATACCAAGAGTCCTACTTAAAGTATATATTCATTGCAACAGGTGATTCACATTCTCCAAGCCCGCTATGTATAATACGTGGCGACCAGCTATCCAACTAAGCCATGCAACCTTCAAAATTGCTTTGCCACAGGGAGACCAAGTACCCTGCATTAAAAGACAAGCCTTTTGAGTTTTTCAAAAGAAAAACACATGAACATAAAGAAGAGAAGCAATTACTGAAGGCCACTATTTCATCAGATGTGTCTGCACTGAAAGCATCATTCCTGGTGGCTAACTGCATTGCTAAAGCTAACAAGCCTTTTACTACTGCTGAAGAGTTGATCCTGCCTGCTTCTAAGGACATTTGTAGCGAACTTTTAGGAGACGCTGCAATTCAAAAGATGATATGTGTTCCTCTTTTGGCTAGCACCATAACTAGAAGAATGGAGGCAATAGTAGAGGATATAGAGGCACAATTGTTAGAGAGGATTAATGAGTCACCATGGTACGGAATGCAGGTTGATGAGTCTACCAATTTTGATAACAAGTCAACAATGCTTGTTTTTGCAAGATATATTTTTCAGGAAGATGTGCATGAGGATATGTTACGTGTACTTTTGTTGCCAACCAATACCACAGCTGCAGAACTCTTCAAGTCTTTGAATGATTACATATCAGGACAACTGAATTGGTCATTTTCTGTTGGTACATGCACAGATGGAGCCGCTGCCGTGACTGAATGGCTTCCTGGTTTCACTACTTGGATCAAGAAGGTCACTTCTGAATGTGAGTCTACACACTGTGTCATCCACAGAGAAATGCTGGCTAGTCAAAAATGTCACATGAACTAAACAATGTTTGGCAGGATGTGATTAAAATTACCAACCACATTAAAATACGTGCCCTTAACTCATGTCTGCTCGTGCAGCTCTGTGAGGAGATGGATGCAGGGCACACATATCTTCTCTTACACACAAAAGTGAAATGGCTTTCAAAAAGTAGATCACTGGCCAGGGTTTTTGAGTTACGAAAGCCACTCCAGAGATTTCTTTTAGAAAAACAGTCACCACTGGTAGCACATTTCAGTGACACAGAATGCGTCGCAAAACTTGCTTACTTGTGTGACATATTCAACCTGCTCAATGAACTCAATCTGTCACTTCAGGGGAGAACGACAGCTGTGTTCAAGTTGGCAGATAAAGTGGCTGCACTCAAAGCCAACTAGAATTATGGGGGCGATGAGGGAACATTGGGGTTTTTGACATGTTTCAAACATTAGCAGAGATTTTGAAAGAGACTGAGTCGGGGCCTTCTTTCTCCCAGCTGGTGCATGGTCACCTATCTCAGCTTTCAAAAGTTTGAGCATTTCAAGACCCCCTGAACTAGGAAGGAATGGATCTGTGACTCATTTGTGAATAAGCCAGGTGAATCAACTTTGTTGGTGCTAGAAGAGGATCAACTGCTTGAGATAGCAAATGACAGTGGCCTTAAAAGTATGTCCGAGACAACTTCGAATCTCATATGTTCTGGATTAAAGTTAAGGCAGAATATCCTACCACAAAAGCACCAAAAAGCCTGCTTCCATTTCCAACATCCTATCTTTGTGAAGCAGGGTTTTCTGCAGTGACGGCAACCAAAATGAGATTACGGAGTAGATTGGACATAGGTAGATAGGACTGTCTAGTCACAGGAAAATAAGCTCAGGGCTCCCATTGATTCTGCACTATTGTGAGTTGTATAATTATTTCATTAAATATTACAATGTAATAATAATAGAAATAAAGTGCACAATAAATATAATGTGCTCGAATCACCCTGAAACCATCCTCCCTACCCCAGTCCACAGAAAAATCATCTTTCTTGAAATTGGTCCCTGGTGCCAAAAAGGTTGGGGACCATGGTCATAAAGAACCTCATTTGGAAGTAGGGAAGAGTTAGTGAATCAAACAAATGCCTTCTTCAATGGACATTTTGTTTACCTATTAAAAGGTCATAACGATTTGACAAACAAGACCATTCTCACATTTCTTAACTTAATGTTGTAATATACAACTATGTTATATTTTATCACATTTTGCATGTGATTTTGATAGGTATACTTACAAGTTAATGCATTCTTTGTTGCTTCTGATGACAGAGTTACATTTTGTTTTATAATGTTTTTTGAAACACATTTATGTTGTTTTATGTTAAACAATAGAGCAACTTTTATAGCATAGGTATTAACCTAAATGCAAACACTTTCCGGGGATGAGCTGTAAAATATTCTGGGACTAGAACCTTTGGGGAGAGGGTTAACTTTGATAACTTCTCGTTTTTCTCCTTTCATTGCTGTGCTCATATATCACACAAGTAATAATAAAGGAAATTATTCTAATGTGAGATGTTCATTGAAAATACATGAGGATACATGGAAGGGGCATGAAAGCAGCCCCCTGCCCATACACACACATGCACCCTCTGCACCACCGTGCACATTCTCCCTCTCTCCCTCCATCTCTCCCAACTTGCCTGTGCAGAGGTAGAGAATTTTATCCTTCTTCTCCTTTATCTATGCATTTCCATATGTCATTATTCTTTTATGTCATTCAAAAATGTGTTATTCTGCATTGCATTTCCCTTATATGTATACTTTGAAGAACTCCCCACGTCTATTCACGTGAATTTACCCTTCTTTTAAATATCTATTTTTTATTGTGATTTGTTTCATTTGGATTTATGTCTTTTATTTTGTGCTTCCTATAGGCTGTGCTTTCTTGTTAGTAATTTTGCTTATCATTTGTATTTAATTAGATTTTCTTTTTTGCTGTTTTGTTTAGTATTTTGAAATTATGTACCTCATTTTTTGTTCTCTAAATTATGTATCTAATTTTTCCATTTTCTAAAATGGTATCATTACAGTTAGCCTATATAATTAAACTTTTCTTTAAATCCACATCTGGAGTTAATTGTCATCTATCTTCCCTGCAGCCATAGTCCTCACACACTCTCCCTGTTCTCACTCCAGATTCCCCAATTTTGATATTGGGATTATTGAAAATTATCAAAGCCTAAAAGCACCATTATTATGTTGTTTTCTTCCTCCGTTTTTCCTGTACTTATCATTGTTTCTTGAGTTGTAATTCATCCTGTGAGTAGCAGACTTTTCTTTTTCTCCTGTGCAAAACCATTTGTGTTCAAATCCTTTTTGAATGCTAATTTGACAGGGGATAGGATTCTATGTTCAAATCAATTTTTTTCGTAAGTGTGAAGATAGTTTGACATTGTCATCAGTGTCCAGTGTTCCTGAGGATAATTCTTATAATTGTGAAGCAAATCTGACTATTTCTCCTTTGTCACATTCCTCATTTAATTTTTATCTTTTTACCCAGTCATTATATTCTTAGATATTTCCTGAGTCTTACATTTTTGTTCATCTCTCATGTTCAAAACTTCATATGTCTGAAAATATTTTCCCATTGTTTTTACACTTTAACACCTTAGCTGACCATGAAATAATTAAGAACTTTTTTTTGTTAAATAATTTAAAAATTCAGTTGTGATATACAGCATTAAGTGATGATCATTGATGCTTTTTTCTTGTTGACACCCTTTTTAGTTTATTTTCTCTGCTCGTATGCTAGTAGAAGCATTTTTCCTTTGATTAAGATTTTCCCCAAGATATGCACAGATGTGGATCTCTTTCCATTTATTTTTCCTTTTACATGAGTCTTTTCAATTTACCAAGCACATATTGTTTTTTCGGCCCACTAAACTTGTCTTAAGTTATACAGCCTATTATTGCTTCTCTTCTGTTGGTTCTGTTATCTTCTTTTGTAACACCTATAATTATTGGGCTTGAGTTCCGTTAATTGTACTCCATAGCTATTTGCTGCTTTCTCAACATTTTCATCTTTTTTCTCCCTTTTTCTCTGAATTTAAAGTACATTTCTTAAATAGATCATATACTGTTTTGATTTTTTGGAGTATCTTTTCTACTCTAATCAGCTGTTCAATTTTTTAAACTGTTTCTCTCTCTCTTTCTCTGTCTTATTTCCCACCTCACACACAAACATACAGATACAAACACAACATTCTTCTATGCACACACATCCTACTTAGAAAAAAGAAACTGGGTACTTGTTGATAAAGATAGAGAAATAAAAAATAAGCAATTTATTAATAGCATATTTAGCAGTCTTTTCATTTATAATTGGCACTTTTCATTGTTGAAGATATTACTTTTTACTTCAAAAACATGAAGATTTTTTTCTACTAAGATTGTAGGTTTGTTTTGTTTTTATTGTTTATTTGCTTACACTTAGGTTTATATCCAACAAAAAATTATTTTTGTAGTATAAGGCATCAATCAATTCTATTCATTTTCCACTTATTGAATAGTTTATCCTTTCATATCGACATATAATGACATTTCTATTGTGTATCATGGATCTTTTCTGAGCTCTCTCTTCATTTGTATTTTAATTAACTTCAGGCCAATAGCTAATATTTAAATACAGTACTCTAGCTTAATTTTTATTAAAGAAAACTTACATATCTTAGGGTAAATACCCACACCTTGTTCTCTTTCCAATTTGTCTTGAATATTGGATAGTTAGGCAAACAAATTCCAACATCAGATATATACATTCTGTAAAAGAGATCTATTGGGATTATGAATGTAAGTAGATTGATTTCATAGAATAATTTTTAATATTTAACATCTTTATGATAATTTAAAAATATGTTAATAGCAATATTTACATAGAAATTACAATATGCCAGGTGCTTTGTTAATGTGTTTAAAAATATATATTTATTTAATTCTCATAAAATGCAGTCAGAGGGGCATAATATTATTTCATTTTACAGACAAGAAAACTGAGGCAGAAAGAGTTTATGAATCTTGCATCACTTCACACAGCTAGAATGTGGCGAAGCTGTAGTTCAACCCATGCTGTCTGGCTTTACAGTCCAAGTTCTGATAGTGGCAGACTATGCTATGCTGTCTCCTAATTCCTCCTCTTAATATCCTATTAAATTGATGTTTTTTTTTCATTTTTTTATCTTCATATATTGGAATTAAAAGTGTATAAGAACAGAGATTTTCTTCCCCACTTCTGTACCCCTGTCTCCTAGAATGGTTCCTGACACATCTTAGATACCCAATAAACTTTTCATGCAATTAATGAATTTTATATGTTATAAATCTTAAAATGAAAAAACTCTTAACTGCTGAACTATCTAGGACTTCTTAGAAAGATTCACTTTTCTATTAATGTTATCTTTGCATTGCATCAATAAATGGTACATTATCTTTATTTTTAAATCAAATTCAATCATCTATCTATCATGTATACATTTTCAAAGTATTATACATATCTACTTGCCACTTTGAAGATATTATACTATTATTGCATCCTACCATATGTTACAAATAGAAGCCTGAGACAAAACATTTTTCATGCCTTTGGTATGAATTATGAAGAACTTCATTCCTTTAATATGTTTCCCCAAGACTGATACACTAGGACCTAAGAATTCTTAATGCAGTAGGCTTTTCTCAGGCAGTTATTGCATCCCTGTGGTTAATTCCATGAAAATTTTAGAAATTTTGATATCAGAGGCATTTTTTTCATCATTTGATGTAAACACATGTTAATTTATCCTTTCAGGTAAAAAAAAAATATATACCATCTCCTATTGCAATAGCTCTTCTCTCTTTTCCTGGAACCAGTTTCCCGATTCTGTATAGAATATTGATTATAAGCATCTTAGCCTAGAAGGCATCTTCTACATAGATTATTACCTTGACTGATTTATTTCTCATAAAGTTGATTGATATATTCATGATTGTACATCTAATTCATGACAGACCTGAGTTTTTCGTGGGATTAATAATTTTCTACTCCTTTGCCTATTCTTTTTCTAAGATTCTTAAACTTCACACAGTTTAATTTTTTTTAATTTTTTGCTGGTTGTTTTATTTTTTGTGAATTCTAATTTTTCACTGCTTAAACACAGCACATTGTTTTATCTCTCTTTATTTTCTGATATTTTTAATCCATTTTAAAGCTTTTAAAAGATATGTAAAGATATTGCTTCCTAATTACAATTTGGAGAACAGAATTATTTACTTGACCTTCATGCAAGCACCAAATTAAGAGGAAAGCATTGCTGATTCCAATGCTGGAGATACTAAGAACAGTAAGAATATGGTCTCTGCCCTACCTAAACGATCTCACAATTGAATGAGACAGAGAAGCACATAAAAAAGATAAATCACAAAGCATGATACTCATTGCCATAGAGGGTGGTGTCACACACTTTGCTGGGTCCAAAGAGTGGGCTGATATAACTTTCTAGAATGCATAAGGCATTCTCCAGGGAAAAGTGGGGAATAGTTCTACCAATAGAGGGCCTGATGTATGCAAGTACGATGGAGGCAGAGGAGGGCAGGCGGTCTGAGGAAATGGTGACAACAGTATGACTGGAGGGAAGATTAAAGTAGAAAGATAAGTACAGGATTAAATTTTGATGAATCTCTCTCTTCCCTCCGTGAGCATGCTATTGCTTAATCATCTGTTGTGTTGTTTTTATTTTTTTAAGTTTTCTATATGGAATATTTTTAAAGTAAGAATTTGTTTTTAAATTCAAAACTTAGAATATTACATCCTACATCCTATTTCAAATAAAATTTTGTGGGATATCCTGGGAACTTATTTAAAATATTGTTTTGGTGGTAAAATTGGTTCATAAATTGGGACAAGTCGTTAATCAACTGTGAAACCCAATCCATTTCCAATCTGAGGAACTTCCTCTGATGATTAGTAAAAATTATTTTTGTCCACCACTTAAAATTTTTAAGTTAAATGATGTTCCCTGGCCTTTGAAAGATGCTTTTTTTCTTGTCCTTGGTTTTTTGATACATCTCTCAGGTTGGAGACTATTGCCGGCTGGACCAGTCTTCTACGGTGCTAAACACTTAGTTCAACTCCACAAACCAAGAGCTGTAATAGTTTTCCTCTGCCTTTGTCTGCTGTGTCATTGCTCGAGGTCACCCTTAACGGAATGACCTTGATATTTAGGAATATGCTTTAAGAAACACATGCACTCAATTCAAAACCATATTATTAGCATAATCACTATATATTTTCTGATTCAGTGTAAAACAGTAATGGCAATCATGCTTTACCATTATCAGGAATCACTTCATTTGGAAAATAAATGCTTACAATTGAAGGCTCTTCATGATTACTGAATCTCATTTTTACTGGATAAAATGTGATTATTTGGCAATTTCCCTGTGATGATCCCTCACTCATCTACTTTGTCCTGCTGAGAACTGATGATTTACCAACACTTTGAATCCTCATGAACTTGTACATCATGTAATACCTGTTATGTTATCTTTATCTTGTGGTTTTATCATATTTTAATTTCATTTCTATAGAAGAAGTCAGCATGATCTCTCATGGGTTAATAGAAACTTGATCTTGTTATGTTTGGACGTATTCTCATATGGTAGAATGAGAACCTGTATCCAGAACCTATATGAATGAGAACCTATATCAAGAACCTATTTTTGTCTTTCTCGTTATGGAAGAAATGACCATATCCCAACTCAACAGTAGTGTGAGTTGGGGATTTTATTGCTAATAATAATTTATACATGCATAAATAAATTGAATATTTTTTAATTTTCAAAATATTGGTGGGGGAGTCTTTGTTGGAAACATGAAGGAAATAACATGATTTCTACTGCTTGATACTGGATTCTCTGGAAGTAAAACAACTTTTGTTGAGCAACTGTAATTAGAGATCAGTGATCTGAAAAAGTTAATTACCCAAGATCAATGTTGATGGTATTCTAAAAATTTGTTTCATATCAGTCTCAGAGTGTTTATGTCATAGGAGATTTTCAGCACATTAAATATCAGCACTTTCATTAGATAAAGTTTATAAAATTCAAATATCATCCAGTGATTTCATAGTTGGCAAATGCAATATAAAGCTGGAATTTACTTTAATTACAATTCTTTCCCTACAGGTTAAAGCTATTTTAACCTTTAGCAGCATACAATTATTACAGAATAGACCATTTTTAATGATTCATTATGTATGAAGTCATTTGACAATGCAATTAGCTTTGTGATGAAAATTTCTATTCTTTTGATCATTCTGTACCTATAATGAATGAGGGGAGTTTTACATCTAATTTCTTGAAATTAGAAGATTAAAGATAGAAACAGACTCTTGTATTTAAATGAGACACAAAAATGACTAGATTGCATTAGTCCATTAGCTGTGCACCCTGGAATCGCAGAACTTTGTGGTGATACTCTTTTTTCTCATTATTCATTCAACAGATCCATTGGTACTACTGTTCTATCTGCTTCTATTATCACTGAAATTTTCAAAGTGTGCTTTTGACTGTGATCTGGAGATTAAAGAATAGGTCTTGTGAGTTCTCAGAAATGACATGCATCAGTGCATTGTACACCAGACTAAGAAATGAAGGCACAAAAAGTTAGAATAGAATTTCTGAACCTATATAAATGTTGCAATGTGCAGTAGAAACTAATTTTTTATTGTTTTTATTTGTTTTACTTTTTTGCGTATTTTACTATTGGCCAGTTATTTACTATATATCCAGTTAAGTCATATTTTGTTCCGATTTCCAAGCTTTTTGTTGAATACTAGTTAAACACTGAGGCATTATATTTTCCATTTAAAATGGGCTTCAAACCAAGGGCACCATTTATAGTCAATGAAATTTATATGGGCTTTTATTCTCCATCTAGGAAATACAAAAAGAGATTCAATTGATGTGGAAGCAAGATAAAATCAGTTCTAGATCTATTAAGATTTGGTTAAAGATGGAAACAGAGCTGAGGCACATCATATATGTCTTTGCAATTTAAGCTAATACTCTGAAGTTACTTGCTGTTTTGGGCTCATCACAAGAAAACATAATTTTATATTGGACTGAGTGATGGTTTTTCTTAGAAATTTTATAGCTAGATTTGTTTGTAGATTAAGTTTTATTGCCACTTTGCTGAATTTGCCAAAAAAAAAAAGATGCACAATGAAACATCTTTAATGTGGTTGATATCAAAAGTAAATAAAATAATTTTTACAAATACATTTGTGAAAACTATTAAACACTCCTATTATCCTCTTCATAAACAAAAATACCATTTCTCTATGTTCTAGAGATTATTTTTCTTTTAAAGATAGATGGTTGTTACTGTGACTATTTTTACATTGGCAAATAGAATAAGTAAAGAAAAACCTCTCTTAATAAAGTACAGCCTGCTTATTATTAAAAATAATATAAAGAAAATTAATATAGTAGATAATTCAAAAGTTGATCATATGGGATTTTTTGTACTTTAAAATGTTTGACCTTACATATAACTACATCTGATACTTTGAAATTCTCAGTGAAGCCACCCTGGGACATTGGCTGAATTTCTACACCTGCCCCAAACTCTTAAGACTTAAGTAACCACAACTCTGTGTGGAAAGATACAACAAAAGTTTTTCATCCTTGGATAAATCAGCACAGAGGAATTATTTTTTCCTCTTTATATGTTTGCATTGGAAGAGGAAATATGAATCTTTTCTCCTAGCAAAAACAGAACTCTAAATTTTAAGTTGCATGAGGAAATTGTATTTATACATAAAAACTTAAAAAAACATATTGAATTATATTGACTAAATTTTGTAATTAAAATCTTAACATTAAAAGTTAATCTGCAGTACAGATTATTTGGACCCAAAGACAAAATAGAATTAAAGTCCAAGGTTTTTTTTATTTATAAAAAGTATAATACATACATTTATAGTGAAAATAAACTAGGGAGGAGATGATTTCACTTCAGACCTTGTTTTAGTTCTGCACATAGTCAAAAATCACTGAAACTTTCAACAGTATCTGCTTTGATCAAACAACCCAGTTGTGCAGTTAAGAGCTATTACTGCAAACCTACCTGTATAGTTTTTTAAGGCTGCTGTAACCAAGTACCACAAATTGGGTCTTAAAACAACCTCAATTTATTCTCTCACCGTTCTGGATGCTAGAAGTTTGAAAAGAAGGTATGGAAAGGACCGCGTTTCCTCAGAAGGCTCTAGGAAAGAATCTTGTGCCTCTTTTAGCTTCTGATGGCCCCCCACAATGCTTGGTGCCCCCCGGCTTTCAGCTGCATTACTCCAGTCTCCGCCTCTGTCTTCAGAAGCCCATCTTACCTGTGTGTGTGTTTCTGTGTATGTCCTTTCATTTTTCTTATAAATACACAGGTACTTAGGGCCCATCCTAATCTAGTATGACCTTACGTTAACTTAATTAAAGTTGCAAAGACCCTATTTCCAAATAAGGCTACATTTGCAGGTACTGGGGGTTAGGACAGAAACAGATAGTTTGGGGTACACAATTCAATCCACTTCACCACCCTATTGAGCTACTCATGAATAGCAATTTGTGTCCTTTTCGATCTGTTGGTCCAATCCACCACGATTTAATGAAGTGGAAATTTCCAGGCTCCAGGGCACTTTTGTCTTCCTCCTTTGTCTACATCCACTTTTTGTTAAGATTGTTGGAGATCGGGACACCAGTTAAATCTCCCATCACTCATACTCCATGATAGATCTCCTCTTGCTTCTATACATCTGCTGCCTGTTAATTTACTCCAGTTCAGAAGTACCTGAATCCATAACTTAAGAGCCATGCCAGTTCCATGAGAGGTAGTTACAGGCCCTTGGCTCCTGGCTTTTTCTTTTCCATTTTGATATTCTCACAAGATATTAATAGATAGATAGATCAGCCATTCCCCAACATATACACACCAAGAGAAGTGGAGACACACTTTTGACTGGAGACATTCAGAATATATGTTGCAATTACATGTAAAAATTGAAAACACCAGTCATAATAAAATCGGAGAGAAAAAAAACAATATTCAATTGGGAAGTTATGCCACATTGTGCAGCATTTTCTGATGTTATTGGTTTATAATATTAATCATTGAAGCAGTACAATATTTAGAAATGTCTCTAAGAAAGGGGGTCTCTAGGACATATATATACACCCAATACTTGCTCATTTGAGATAATTAATGAACTATTTTGATGGGTACATGAATATGTAAATTAATCCTGTAAATTGAGGCAAGGCTTCATTTTAATATAATTCTTTATAAAACTTGTAAATGTCCTTTTACTATTTTTATAATTGCTTAGAACTTGGCTTGTAAAAGTTGTATGAACTTCCTTCATTTAGCACCCCTGAAAAACTTTCTTTCTAATGTCTAATGAATAAATACTCCTTTCCTTCTAGAAACGTATGTATGTACACACACAATACACACATACAATAGCAAGACTGCTTTCAATAATTTGACTTTTATATATTAGTCCACTCCTTAACTAGTATTATCTTCACAGACCTGGTTATAACTTTTAATAATTCAAATGATTGTCTATTACTCCAAAAGGAAATATTATTATTATTACATATTATATTATATTATTACATACAATAAAGCCATTTTTAAAAATCTGCACTAAGCTTATTCTGTTTGATTAGTGATGTCTTTTTGAATGCTTTTCCAAAAGCATGCACAAAGAGTTTCATTGATTGAGCTACTACAAATCTTTAAACAAGCATCACTTTTTGATCAGTTGGACAAAAGGATATGCGATGATTATTCTTTGGAGAATGAAGAGTTATTGAACTGACACTGTTTTAAATTTGAATTAAAGTTTCCAAAATATTGTTTTGTGTTATTTTTAAAGCAGCTTTATTCTTACAATACATCACAAGTAGTTATTAAATAAATGATGCATTAGATGTAAAATTGTAGATTTAAAAATAAAAGATTTTGACAAAGAGACACTCTGGAAAAAGTTTAACATGGCCATCTTTGAAAAAGTTTGGGAGCTATTAAAGTCTCAATAAAAACAAAATCCACATGACCCTTTGCCCAACACTTTATACAGTTAGCAGTACTATTGTATTCAGCAACTATTAATACTAAATAAGTGATTGCTCATTTTAAAAACTGAAAATAATAATTATGATGTAATCTTCCAATGAATCAGTTTTCCAAAAAAAAATGTTTTCGTGATAAACAATAAATAGTAGCTATTCATGAGTTCTTCATCCCTCATTTGCTCTTATGTAATAGATAAATGACTTGAAATTGTTGTCTGTAGACTTCAAACAAATACCCATTCTTACTCATAGGTGGAACAAATTTTGAATATCCTTGAAACAGGTCGTGTAATGTTAGTAATGCAAAATGTCATAAACGAGGATGAATTTTGTATGCCATTACCACAAAACCATCAATCAGAGGTATAATGAGATGTGTTTCTTAATTATCTAGGAAGTTTTCTGTTCTTGTGATATGTATTCTCTCAAACAAGGTCTTAGCCCAGAGAGCACCTGGAGCGTATCTGTTTTAATAGAGAGAGCACACAGATTTGATATCAAAACTACTGACAGATCTCTTTGCTTGGAATGTTCGACATGGGTTGGCTATTCAATTATGAAAGCTGTTAAGAGGAAGTACTCCAAGTGGAATTCCTGCATTTGGTTGAAATAGCAGAAGTTCTAATAAAACATTGATAATGCGCCCTTGGCTATCTCTGCTACTTTGCCCCTGGACACTGGCAGCCTGGGCAGTGCATGAGTGTTTGCTTTGAATATTGACTTTGTCTTTATTTTCTGTTTCTCACTCATATTTTGAACATTCCTGATTATCATTGTATCTTATTGGTAAGAATGGATACTGTAAGAAATATGGTTTGATGTTATCTAATGGGAAACCGTTTGAAGATACCAAAATTCCCTTTAAAAAGAAAGAGAGAGCAAGATGGAAGGAAAAAAGCTACATTATGCTATGTTTACTTTTAAAATAAAGGGAGTTCATTTTGCCTTATGTGGAAAAGTCTGTCACAATCAAAAGGGTATAATACAGGGCTGGACAAAGCGAGGAGGGAAAAATCCGAAAACAAAGGAGTCACCTTACTCAATAGCTGTTAGCAGAGGTCCCATTCTTTGCTAATGATTAGGGCACATCCAGGTCAGACAGGATGCTGAGATGGTAACCCGAGTAGAACAATCACAGTGTGTGCTCGTGTGGTATGCTGGCTCGTGCAGCCTGACTTGTGAGCAGTGTCCACATCGCCTAGGTGCCTGATGACTCCGGCTCTGAGTCCCAGTTCCTTGTGTAACCCACCACCACCACCACCACCACCATGTAAATGCAACGCTGAGACCCTAGGGAATGAAAGTCCCACATTATGCACATTCAGCTGGTATCAAAGAGAAAGAGAAATGTATGTGGTTATGAGGAGGAAGAAATTCCATGCACTAGAAATTTGTTAATTTGCACATTGGCAAACTGCAAAGATTGGCATCAAAATGGAAATGAATCCTGTGGATTTTTACATGTAAGTGCAAATTAGGCAAGCAGGACTAGTTCTGTCATGTATGAGGGTGAAACATATGGCATTCAACTCTCTCCTGCATAGGGATAAGAAATATTATATTTTTCTTCTGATATTAACTTATGCACTGATCCACTCTTTAACATTTTCTTTTGTAATAAGCAGTTACTTAATTTGGGAGCTGGTGTGTTCATTTATTTTTAATATAATTTTTTAATGAAAATTTTTGAGAGTAAGTGAATGTTTTAAATCTCTCAATACTCTCTTGTTTTTGCAGATAAGATACTTCTTTGTTGAGAGTTGGCAATGCTTTTTCTTTCTAGCAAAGTATATGACACTATTGATACTTTTGCCAGCTAAGGGAAATATTTAATATTTCTGCTAAAAATATTCTTTAGAATAGAGATAGATATGAATTCAACATTGTTGATGACTTTCTATTTGATATTAGATGGAGGAACAAATATGAGGAAAAATATTGCTTTTGTAAAAAATATTTCCCCTATAAAGAAGGCTGGGGAAATTCTTCTATCATTCATTTTTTAATTCATTTATTTAATTATGTGATAAATATTTGTTGCGTGCCTACTTTGTGCAAACATTACTAAATGCTGGAGATGTAGGACTGAACTAAGAAGATCCGTTATGATCTGTTTGAAGATACAGATGTTAAACGCATAGTTGCAAATTCAGAGATTATAATTGCTATGCATGTTATGAAAGAGAAGTATGGTGAAGAGAATGAGACAGGGGATCCAAGAAGGCTTCCTTCAGGACTTTGAACAGAGCACTGAAGGATTCACAGGAATGATCTGAGCAAGGTTGGGAAGGAAGGAGAGCTGAGCTCTCTGGGCAAGGGGAACAGTATGTGCAAAGCTCTCCGGCTAGGTGGAGCTGGCACTTTTAAAGAAATGAAGGAACGGATGTGTAGCCAGAAAGCAGAACATGGACTGGAGATGGCCCACAGCATGGATTTTGTTCTCTTTTGTATATTGCAAAGAGAAGCCATTAAAGAGTTTTAAACATACCATAAGAGATAGGTTTAAAACTAGAAAATATCTTGGGAACATATAGTGCAATTTTTCAACTAAAACAGCTGAAGCCTTTAAAAGAGGAAATGTTTTCCCCAAATTCCCAATGCAAGTTAGTGTTGAAGGTAGAAATATCTTTTCTAAACTCCTCAAAAGGTTTTCAGTGGAGGCTTATATGTACAACTTAAGAGGCCCTGGCATCTTCTTCTGCACAGACAAGTTAAATTGGGAGGAGTGGTAGAAACGGTATTATTTTTATGGGGAGACTGTGTAATAATTTATGGGAAATTGTTTGCTCAAAAGTGATGATAATATCAAAGAATGCTCTGTATATAATTAAAATTATATCCACATTAGTATTTGAAATCCATCTGTAAGAGGAACATGTGTTTTCTCTACCTTCCATTTCCCATTTTAATCATCTCACTCATTCCCAAATATACTTTAATTTTAATTATCTCATTTAGGAGTAAGAAACTATAGGTGAATCACACGATTATGTGAACATCATGGTTTAAGAAATATTAAAATCTGGACTAAGGGGAAGTGTTGTATCTTAGTTGAGGGTACTGGCTCTGAATCCTGACTCTGGGCCTAAAATGCAGCTCCATATCCTCTGCATTTGGGACCTTGGCAAAGTTACTTAACCTCCTTATTCTGCATTGATACACACACACACACACACACACACACACACACACACACGCACACACATATATAAAATATGTATAGATACAGAGCTTTCAAGGATTAAAATAATTAATGAAGTAAATTAATAAATTATTTAATAAAATTATTTAGTAGATATCCTGACATATAGTAAGCACATGATAAATATTAACTAGTATGAGTAGTATTATTAGAAAAGACAAACTTTAAAGAGTTAGCCACATGGATAGAGATCAGCATCCATAAGGAAACTGGTCCCAGAAACCCCTGATATTGAATCTCAGAACTCCTGATCTTGAATCTCAAAGTCTTGATCTTGAATCTACCATCTCCCTTGACCATTGAGGAATAGACTGAGTCCCTTGACTATAGATGTGGTTAAAACAAACAAACAAACAAACCAAAACCAAAGGCCCCTCTCCTTCAGTCAAGATAATTAGAATTGATTATAGATAAATTATGTTATTAAATGAATATAAAATGTTTCTTACCTTCACTCCACAACACACATGTACACACCCAGACATAAAGAGTTTTTCAAAATAAAAATAGCTTTTCTTTGTTTTAGCTGCTGCATTATAAAACACTGGCTTGAGCCATCATAGCTAATGTGATACCCAACAAAACAGGTGCTTTATCCTTTAAACATGGCTGTTGAAGATATTGGAGAATGGAAAGACATAGTTGATAAAAATTCTCACACTTTTTGTCTAAGCAAATTTTGATTAATATTTATTGTCAAACCAGTTGATACAATTAGACAATCACAAAACCTGCTTCATGGCCTGCCCATCCACCTGGGCCATTAAAGTCGTCTTCTTTATCCTATTTGGTACACTCTGCTCTGCAAGGCAGATGCCCTATCTTGGACTCATGTTGTCCCTGCATGCACAGTCGCTACAACTGACGGAGAAGGAGATCATTTGCTAGAATAATACCAAAGACTCTGGACCTCATCGTCTATGACCTTTTTGACTTTTATGACTCAGCTTTTGAAATTAACTGGCATAATTTACTAGGGTAATAGGTTGCTTTCACATGACTTTTACAATACAAGTGAAACACCATGACCCTAGGCCGTGAGACATTACTGCTTCATACTTCCCTACTGTTTTCTCCAAAACTCACTTGTATCTAAAAACTCCAAATGTCTGCTTCTACATCTAAATTTTTCTTCCACATCTAAAATTTACACCTTGCTCTGCCCTTGTCTCTCTCATACAATTCTTCCCATATTTTATTATAGTACCAAGTTACTTTCTACTAAAACTTCTCCTACCACCAAAGTCCAAATAATGCCTCCAGGCTCTGTATTCTTGGCGAAATGTCTTCCTGCATTTCTAATTTAGATAATGCTACTAAATTAACATTTCATGGGTAGGTTGTGTTTCTTCCCTAAGTCAAATCTAATTTCCTAATGAACCAGGATTGTTACACATACTTCTTTGTATTCATAGGAATATTTAGCAGGGACTCAGTTTACCTCAAAGATCCTAGAATTAAAGATTATAGTTTGATTATTAATAGCTATTTAATTCATTGCCGGATCTCTTCTACTTTATCCTTCCCATCTGAAAAATTGTAAAAAGTGAACCTTATCCTGCAACCTGGTGAATCCACCAGGTTGCTTGTTGCTATTTTACCATTCAATACCTGGATATAACTTTGACACAGACTAGAAAGGAAGAGAAAGAAGTTTGTGTATTTACATATCATTCAGCTGTGTGAATAGAAAACTATTCTTATAAACCCCCAAAAGAGTGTTTTTCACATTTTTCATATTTAAAGTGCATGAAGTCAGTCAATTCACGGGTAAACATAGAGCTTGTTCTTTCGAGAACAGCATCTCGGGGTTTAGTCTACCAAATCATACTACATATGCAAATGTTGTTTGAATGCAATTTAGCTGCATGCTAAGCAGAACAGAAATCTCAAGGGTCAAAGATTTGAAAAATGTTTGCAGCATGAAAATCATAGAGGCAAATGTTTGATGTACAGATGTGTGTACTAAAATAGGTCACGGTTAGATGGTTTCATCTATTTTATTCAATCCCTTATTTGGAATTGTTTACTAGGATTTTTTTAGGATGTGTGAGTTTGGTTTCAGTTCTGTGAAGAATTCAAAATGGTGTTTCAGAGTCAATATTAGCCCAAAATATAGTGTATGTTTACTATGTGGATGGCAGGGGTTTTATAGAATTCTCTAGGAACGCTAGAACAAATTTAATTCAGAACAGTGTGCTATCTCATGCTCATTCTCCCTCCCTCCCTCTCTCTCTCTCTCTCCCTCTTTTTCATTAGGTGTGTTTCTGCACTTTAAGGGGCCTGTCATAACATAAGTTTCTCTGGAGTTATATTAGTTTACTTCTCTAGTTGAGGAACACAGTTGTGTTAACTTCATCGTAAATGTTTTTGGATTAGCATTAGTTTAAATTCAGACTTGCAATATGTCCTTTCACTAAAGGAGTTCTCATTTGTAAACTGTAACCAGCTACATAGCTCAGTGATATATCATCATAGTTAGACACAGGTTTTGAAATTTAATATTAAATACTAAAAAAAAATTAAATAGAATATAATAGATACCCTCAATAAATTTTTTCTAAATGAAAAATAGCCAGAAAGCCAGCGACACTAAAAATTTCCACTATTTTTGGTATTGAGATAATTTATTATTTTATTTAGTCATTCACCAAACATTTATTGAGTCTGCCCATTATGGTGGAAACAGGTATAAAATAATGAACAAGACAGATTTGATCCATGCTCTGAGGCAGGTGCAATCTAGAAACATGAAAGGAGTTTTCAAAGATGAAACAAAGGAAATGTGAGAGAGAATTCATGGGCTAAAGGGGCATAAGATCAAATTTTTAACTTCATAAAGGGCCCTATATATGAAAGAATTATATACTATAGAAACCTCTCTTCAATTAATTCTGCATCATAAGCCTTTTTCCTAAACTACATTCTGACCAGGCATTCTCCTAGAACTTGATCTTGATAGTGGCATTTTGATCAAACTTACAAAGCTCCCCTAACAATCCAAGCGTTAACAAATACAATAAAAGGGTTTCCCTAGTCTTTTAAGCAATTGAGCACCGAACTATTCAAACTATTTGCACAAATAGTTTAAACATGCCTTGAAATGTATCATAAAAATACTATAAAATGTTCTTAATTCAAAACTTTTTAAAAGAACAAAAATACTATTTAAAAGACAACCTGAAGTATGAAATAGTCTCATTTTTCTGAGGAAACAAACTATATAAGATACATGTGTGGGTTATGTCAAAACCTTGAATTAACTTCATTGATTGGAATTTTAAAAATAAAGCCAGATTTATTTTCAAAAGGTGTCCCCACCTATTCATTTCTGTCTACAGAATGAAAATGTTCTATCAGAACTATTCACATTTGGCATAGATTATATTTTTATTCATTATCTAAGGCTTGTATTTTCAGACTAAGAAAATAGATGATTAAAACAAATACAGATATAAATCAGACAAATCTGTATTTTGGTTTCAGCTGTATACTTATAAAATTAGAAAAATATATAATTTTCAATAAGTATTTTAGTTGTCATCTATACATAAAACTATTAACTGGAGTCATTACACATACAAAAGTTGTTCATTCAGGTTGTAAGAAAATGTAGATTAGAGGAAACAGTAGCTGAGGCAATTTTTACATGCTTTCTAATTTTATCTATGTACTTCAAATGTAGGTAATACTTTTAGAAGTGCATGTTGGTTTATGGTTGATTCTTTCCATTGTTTCATTTGAATGTTTTAGTAAATCAGTCTTATTGAGATATAATTTATATGCACTAAAATTCACCCTTTTTAATTGTGTACTTCAATGAATCCTCACAAGTGCGTGCAGTTATTTAACCACCATCACCATAATCAAGTTATAGAACATTTCAATTACCCAAAAAAATCCCTTGGTGACCCATTGTAGTCAGTCTTTTGGTCCTACCCCTACCCCCAGAAAACACAGATGTGTTCTTTCTCCCTATAGTTTTGCCTTTTTCAAAATTACACTGTATTTTTGAATAAAATTTTAGTTTGGGGCATAGCATACATTATTATTCACATATATAAAATGTTATTTCCAAATAAAAAGCATATATTAATACTTACAGAAAATTGGCTTTATTGATTTTATGCAGTACTGTGTTCCTTAGGTGCTTGTTAATCTCTTTTCTTTAAATGTTTTTATTTTCCATCTCACCTGGCAATTGGTGATTTTTTCATGTGTTTTTATTTTCTCCTTGTTTGTTTTACAAAAATGTCCATTATGTGATTTATGTTTTGATAGCATATTTATATGCTATTATTAATCTAATCAGTGCACAGACTTGTTAATTTCTTGATACAAAGCCACCGAAAAACAGAAACTGTCTGTGGATATCAGGCTCATAATAAAAAATAATCTAGGATCTAGGATCTGAAGTTCTTTTTTTTTTTCTTTTTTTGGGACAATCTCTTCCTCTGTTGCCTGGGCTAGAGTGTCGTGGCATCAGCCTAGCTCACAGCAACCTCAGACTTCGGGGCTTAAGCAATCCTCCTGCCTCAGCCTCTTATGTAACTGGGACTTCAGGTGTGTGCCAGCATGCCCCACTAATTTTTTCTATTTTTTCTTAGTTGACCAGCTAATTTCTTTCTATTTTTTTAGTAGAGACGGGGTCTTATTCTTGCTGAGGCTGGTCTCAAACTCCTGATCTCAAGTGATCCTCCCACCTCGGCCTCCCAGAGTGCTAAGATTATAGGCGTAAGACACCATGCCCAGCCCCTGAACTTCTTAATGGCGTGTTCCTTATAAATTATGTGGGGCAAGGAGGTTTACTGAATTTTTACACATAAGTAGGGAAATTTTTAAAGAAACAGGCATTCTCCACAAATTTTTACCAAGGAAATACAGCAATTATTTGCAATATTTTGGCATTGAGTGCCTTTTTTTCACATACTGAAACTATTTGTAATAGACTTGAATTAATTTATAGACACAAACTGACATTAAATAAATAAAATAATTTATAACCCAGTAATCCTCACAGACTGAAAATAGATATGATATATAAAACCTTTGACAGTTGTGACGCTATTGGTTTGGTAGCTTTTCAGCTCTGTGTTATTGCTTCAACAGAAGGTTTACTTTTATAACAAAGTTTTCCTTATGTGCAAATAAAATGTAGCAATCAAAAATGTTTTATAGATTTTAAAATATATTTGATGTATTTGCATATTTGCATATTTTAGTAGTCTGGTGATCTTTCTCTAATGCTGCTGGTCTGCCTTCTTTTCCTCCTCACTTGCTCCAAGATCAGACAGAAATTATTATAACAGCATGCTTACCGCTAGCATAGATGCCTCTTGCATAATGTTTACGATTTGCCAGTTGCAGCTGCCTTGGTGCTGTGGTAAATCCATTCAAACTGCTATGGCCAGGACTTGATCCTAGATCTTCAAATATTTTTCAGTTACTTAAAATTCTTGAATATCTACAAACAAACAAACAAACAAACCCCAACGTGTTTAAAAAGGTAATGTTTGGTTTTAATTAATTTTTTCAAAATTTACTCATTTAAATCAATTATTAACTGGGCATTACTAAGTTCAGGAATACAACAGGGATATAAGAAGCTTTCATTGCAGTTCCTTCCCAGTGAGGAAAACATAGCAGAATAAATAAAATAAAGTAATGCAATAGCCAATAAATAAACAAGAAAAAGATCATGATTATGTTTGAAGAAAATAAACATGGAGTAAGAGTAATTGGGAAAGACACTTCCTCTAAGAACGTACAATGCTTGATGATCTGAGGTGGAGCTGAGGCGGTGATGCTAGCGCTGGGGAGCGGCTGCAAATACAGATTATCATTAGCAGAGAGGTTTGACTACACAATAAATGTGATGAGCTTGCATCATCCGGAAGCCATCCTTACCCCATCCATCTGTGGAAAAATTGTCTTCTATGAAACCAGTCCCTGGTGCCAAAAAGATTGGGGACCGCTGTGTTAAGAGATTGAATAAAAGTTGAAAATGCCCTTTGGAATTGGCAAGAGGAAGCGCCAACGATCACTGACAATGGTGGTGCAGATTGGGAAGAAAAAGCCATCAGCGCGTTATTGAAGAGTGAACTGGGGGTGGGTGGGAAGTGCACATGTGTGGACTAGAGAAAGAAACCCAGACAATTTTTCTTGGCAAGTTTTTCGTTAAAGATATTGGGGAAACACACAGCAACCTATTTAAAGACTGAATACATCAGAGCACATAGTTAGGTTGGTTGGAATCATTCAGTAGAGAGGGAGAGCTTAGTGCTATAGGAAAGAGGGGTAGTTGAAGGAGAAAGGCTCCCAAAAAGAGCTAGAAGAAACTTCACAGTACGTGAAAAATTCGATTTCTACGGGAGTAAACTAAGATGAAACAAATAAAATCAGTAAAATAATTTTGCTTAAAAAAATATGTCTCCTAAATAGATAGTGTCGTTTTAGTACAGAGGAAAGCCCAATGGTTTTGAAGGAAACTACCATATGGATTTGAATTTTAACTGTATCACTGATGTTCTGTGTGTTCCCAGACCTTCACTTAACTGTTTTATACGTTAATGATAATGCATGTAAATTAAGTGGCACATCATAGACACTAGAAAAGTTTAGGGTGTTCTCCAGTGAGTATTAGATTTGTAATTGTTTTAATAGTAGTATTTCCTGAGTTTAACACGCTGTGCACATGTTTCCTTAATTTGGTGTTGCCGTTTAGAAATATTAATAGAATTTTCAAAAAAAATTTCTAAATTTCATAGAATGATTTAAGTAACATGTTTTAGTTTCTTTGAGAAAAACAAAGATTTCCATTACCTTGTTATCAGGTGAAATGATAGGTTGGTGTAATCTATCAGGTTTGCTAAGTGACAGTTTATAATATATAACGAGGTCTCATATTCTGTGTGCCTAAAAATTTATTACATGCCTATTGGCAACTGTGAAAAATCAGCAAAAGCCATAGAACTTTGATGAAGCACTTCCTTAGTACGAGCACTGTTCTATGAAGCAAGAAAATAGATAAATTGAACAAGGCCTTATTTATAGATTGCATAGTATAACCGGCAGTTCTCTGTATCTAAATAATTTTCAGTTTTCCTTTTAATAACTTCTTGGGATTCTTAAAAGCATTGTAGTGCCTATAGACTATTTTTTTCTTTAAGGCATATTTATAATATAGTAAAGATGTAATATGGTAATATTCTAACATAGTCAACACCTGATTATCCCTATTTGCCTTTGTACAATCTATATTTGTTGCTAATTATATTTATGTATGTTAATATCTGTAGCTACTCTGTTTGCATCCCTATTTTTTTTTTTGCTATTTTGTCTAAAGAAAGAAACAATTTACTCCCTTAGTCTGATTAAATATCACTTGAATGAAGTTGATTTTCTTGTTGAACAGGAAAAATAGAGTACTTTCAAAATACATCAGATTATATGAGAAAACTAAACTCAGTGGCCATCCCGAGACTGGAGCCCTGATTCCTGACTCCTGGCTAAACTTCACTTTCTTTAACATAAGTGACTTTTGAATGTATATGATTTAAATATGATAAAACAGAAGCATTTTTAAATTAGGTGTTACATTCATTGACAATTAAGTGGAAGTCATTCCCTTTATCTTTATGTGTCCAAGTTTATCATGAATATTCATGCACAAAAAAATAGTTTCTATCTCTGGACCTCATTACATAATGAGAGGAAGGGTAACTTTGCTCCAAATGTGGGTACTACAGAACTTTTGTGACTTGTGACTGATTATGCTAAACTATTATAAAAATAAATTACGTTATCACTATCTGATGTTATGAAGACTGAATAAAACAATTCATTAATATATTTCTTCATGATTGTATTTTAAATATTTTTTGTCACGTGTACCCAAAATAAGGAATGGAAAACTGATTAACCAGGGAAAAACAGCTAAGTCTCTGTTAATATATACTCTGGCAAAAAAAAAAAAAAAGGATTTACTGATCAAAATTTAAATTATAGCCTGACATATCTAATGTATATATTCTGTTATTTAAGTAAACAATTGCCTCTATTAGATGTCATATAAAGATAAAATTATACCTTATAAATATTTATTTCTCTCTTATAAAATGGAGCGGTACATCAAGACCAGTTAAGTGATTCATAAACAGACAAATTTAGAGGCTACTTTGAATTAATCTGTAAGTCACTAAAACTCCTTTTTAAGTAATATATAATTTTGCATGGCACATAATCTGAAAATTCAGTTGTTCCCATCCTTTCCACTAAAATAGCTAATTTCTAAAATACGTGCTCAAAGAAAATTATATCTATTTGTCATACATACATGTCAGAAAAAGAGAAACTATGTGAAACAAAAATAATAATTCAAAATAAGGAAGAGCTAACAAGAAATATCAGAGCAAACTTTAACCCATTACAAACATTGTTTAATTTGTAACCATTTATTCAAATGTAAATAATTTTGAGCACAAAAGTGTTCTGTGCTCAAGTTTGTTGATTATGGGATCTGTCATGGGGAGGGCAAGGGCAGAAATTATTTAATCAATATAATTTACAGAAAATTCTAGGAAAAAAGTACATATATTGTTTCCTTTTAAGAAAATAGATTTTTTAAAATGTAAAAGCATCATTGATTTATATATTTAGGAAATATTACAATTATATTTTGCAGAATTATCTCTCAGAAACTTCAATATATCAACCTTTTATGTATTAGTTTCAGCTCATACAATCACTATGATGTATTTTCAACACTTTATAATTTTCACATGCTTACTGTGGACATCTCAGACTAAAAGTGAGCA
The DNA here is from genome assembly GCA_963575035.1 of Avahi laniger. Taxonomy (NCBI): domain Eukaryota; kingdom Metazoa; phylum Chordata; class Mammalia; order Primates; family Indriidae; genus Avahi; species Avahi laniger. The sequence continues at coordinate 56,792 of CAUYSK010075103.1, forward strand.
TGGTTAAGTGACTGACTAAATGAGCTGTATTTCATTTTTTTGGTTGAAATTTCTAGAGATAATAGTAGATTCACATGAGAGATTCCCTGTACTCTCTGTACAATTTTGCCAAATGGTAACATTTTGAGAACTATGCTGTAATATCATGCCCAGGATACTGACATTGATACAATCCAGCAATCTTATTTAGATTTTCCAAATTTTACATGTACTCATCTATGTGTATGTGTGTGTGCGTGTGTGTATACTTCTATACAATTTTATCTCATGTGTAGGCCACCTAATTACCGATAGAGTCACAATACTGAATTCAGTATGTGCTGCATAATGATCTTATAATCAAGGACAGATCGCATATACAATGGTTATCCCATAGGATTATAATTCTGTATTTCTTGTTGTACTTTTTTTATAGAAAAAGTATCTAAACATCTAGATATGTTTAGAAACACAAGAACTTAACCATTGTGTTATAGTTGCCTTCATGACTGAGTACAGTCACAAGCTGTACAGGTTTATAGTCAGGAGCGATAAGCTATAACCATGTAGCCTAGGTGTGCAGTAGGCCATGCCATCTAGGTTTGAGTAAGTGCCCTCTGATGTCCACACGATGACACAATTGCCTAATGATGCATTTCTCAAAATGTATCCCTGGCATTAAGCGATGCATGACTGTGGCTCCATCACCACAAAGAACCCTCATGTTGCCCTTTTGTATCCACACCCAAATCTTTCATAGTTCTCCTCTGAAATCACTCCCACCTCCCATCCCTAACTCTTAGCAAATGCTAATCTGTTCTCCATTTCTATTAATAGTACTCTGTCATTTCGAAAATGTTATATACGTGAAATAACACATTATTCAACCTGTTGGGATATGATTTTTTTCTCTCACCATAATTCCTTTGAAGATTCATCCAAGTTATTGTGTGTCTCAAAGGCTTGTTCCTTTTATTGCTGAGAAGTAGTTCATGGTATACAAGTACCACCGTTTGTTTAACATTCACCTGGTTGTTTCCAGTTTTTGGCTGTTATGATACAAATGCTGTAAGCATACTTTACAGCAGGTAAAGTTTTGAGAAGGTTTTTGAATGAAAAAACCTTCATAAATAAAATAAAATAAAATTTTATTTTATTTCTCTGGGATAAGTGCCAAATAATGAAATTTCTGGGTCTTATTGTACTTGGATGGGTAGCTTAATTATAAGCTGCCAATCTGTTTTCCAGAGTGGCTGTACCAATTGGCATTACCCACCAGCAATATATGAGTATCCAGTATAAATAAATGCCACAAATGAAAAATAAAACAGGACATAGAGGATGGGGGGCGGAGTGTTGTGTTTAGTAGGGTGGTATAACATGATGTTGAAGTACAGATGTGACCAACATGAGTAGTAAAATAAGTGATATCCGAGAAAAAGTATTTTCAGAAGAGAAAATAGCAATTTCAAAGGCCCTGTTTAAGGAATAGCAAGGAGGCAGCCCCTTTATCATTCCAGATACCTCATTTCTACTAATATACCTTATTTCAACACTAACAAACTTTTTTTCTCAAATTTTCTTTCAAAACTGAACTACTAAGTGAACTTGAAACATACTGTGTGTCTTTGTTAAGTGGTTCTCCTGTACTTAAACAAATTATTTTTTCAACCGAAGTTTTCCAGAAAATTACTTTTACTCCTGTAATTGCATTCCTCTCTGCAGTATGTCAGAACTTTTTTGGATTCTATTCTGATTCTAATTCTGTTACTATATTTTATGTCCATATTTTATGCTACTATTTGGATAGATCTTGGATAAAAAACAATTTAGTAACGCTACCAAGTATCTTATATTTAAAACATTTTGAAATATATACGTGCATGTACATATACCTACAATTATGTGGTAATAATGCTAGCAAATAAAAAGTAAAGTCTAATCTATTGATTATTTCATCATTAAATAGTATATTTTCAATTGATTTCAGATTTACTCAGTCATTTTTTCAGATCCACCGTAGGGTTTGCCTTCTAATGGACTACGCTGAAAGCAATGTAGTCATATCAAAGACGTAACTCAGCACACTGTTGAGGAACGTGGACTTTGGCAATAGAATTCCAGCATTTGAATTTGTCACTTACTAGGCAGAGACGAGAATTTTTCTATCTGTGAGATACAGATGGTAATTGTGCAAACCTGATAGGGTTGTTATGAAGATTAAATAAATTAATGATTGTAAAGCTATTAAAAAATCATGACATAGTGAGTAGAATAAACATGTTTGCTTAAAAAACTAAAAATAGTTTAGTACCTGATCCAGTATTATAATGTTTTGTATTTAATTTAGGAAATCTACATTATTTGGAAATAAAAGTTCTGCTTTTTTTTTTTTACCATTTATTTCTTTTGCTTTGTTAGGAGAATGTTAAATTTAAAAATATGAAATTTAGAAATAAATTATTAGTGATAGCCCAGGTTATTGAAATAAATAAGAAAAGTAGTTTCCATGGTGTTTTTCATTGGTTTTCCTTTTCTATTATTTACTCAAAGAGCTATGGCAGTGTTGATAGAGAGCACCCATAACTTAATTCATTTATTTATTATGATAAATTATTTTATTATGTGAGAAACATCTTTCAATTTCACACATAAATATTTGACCCTTTAATAAAGTCAAGCACAGTGAATTTATCTAAATCGGTCCCTTATGTAAAGTATTTGTCGGGTATTAAATGATTTTCATTGCACTTTTCTTTGAACTAGATCAGTAACAATGACATCAGAAAAGCAGAACCACCTTTGTGAAAGAGTGACAGTCTGCAGGTTCCTGCAGTGAAACCAGATGAGAATGTAACATTGACTAGATGGTAACCTTGAACAGTTTAAATCTCCGAGATTCGGTCTCCTCAAAGTTACAATGACAAAGTTGGTCCACTTGATTTCTGAGATTTCTTCCAACTCTGAATAAAAACATCTAGGAGAGAAGGATATTTGCCAAACTCATTTAATTGGGTTATAAAATAACAATAAATTATTCCATACCCCAAATTATGAATACTAACCATATAATAGCTTTATAAATCATAAATAATACCAAAAAACTTTTAAATCCTTTAATAATCATACTTTTTTATGGTAGCATTTTCTGAAATCAAATCTAGTAGAAGGGATTATATTAGGTTATGAGAACAAAAGATAGATTTTAGAATCTATTTTTTAGAGTTTAGCATAAGAGACTTTTAAAACTGCAAGAGCTTATGAGGAAAAAAATCGATCTGTGTGGTAAAATAAAAAACTGGTAATATAACTTATGTAGGTCGTGGTAAACCCTGACTAAAAAGCAACACAGATGATGATAATTCATAAAATATTTAATAATAGAATTGGAGATTGTTTTGTTTCATGTTTCTTATTTCTAAATTCATGAGCATGTGATTGAATAGGCAAATTTTTCTGGCCTAAAAACTGAAGGTTTTTTTTTTCTTCCAGTCAGATCAAGAGCTCGTTTGGATGTGGTCCACAATCACTAACCTGTAGGTTGTCAGCTGTGCATTGCCCTTTTGTGTTCATCAACCTCACCTGGATGAGAAGTCCAGTTCCCAGATCAAAGATGTTAGAGGCAACCAGGGGATTGTCTCCGTGTGTTTAATATAATGTTTTATCTAGTGAAAGTTAAGCTCCAGAAAATGTAAACATAACTGCTTCTTATAGAGGGTAATCTGTTTCCTCTTTTAAGTCCCTATCTGTCCACAGAGTGTAAATGAATTTGTCTTCATGTGTTTAAATAGAGCCATCTTGGATAAACAGAAAATTGATAATAAGCTACCTATTTCTGGGAAAACAAAAGAAAGAAATTGTGCCAATAACAGGGAGGACTGATTAGTTTCTGTGGATGGGCACAAATAGCCAGGTGGAAAGATGAAAGGGGTTTGCCCAAGTTTCTATTAGTAAGTACTGACTGGTCTTCAGAAATTCAGTCTTGCATCTCCTGAGAACTAAAACCTCTGGCTAACTCTTTTCTGTGTTAGTCTATAATTAGGCTCTGATAATTTAGGGATACCTAGGGCTACAGTGATCAACTCCAGATTACCTCCTAGTTTGCAACTGAGACACAAGTCAATAAGAGCTAATGAATTTGATACAGAATGTTTTAATTATAGTGCTTATATCTTTACTAGGGAAAGTAATATCACATATACAGCTGTAGTTTGTGTTCTTCTAATAAAAAATCATTTTACAGTAGAATATTCTTTATTCATGACAGATTCTTGGCCTATTTCATGAAAAGACTTCTGCAGTTTTTTATTTTTGTATGCATGTATACAAATTAACCCAAATCATATAATTTTTAAATGTTATTTACTGTCTTTAATATTTCTTAAAATTTAAATAGGCATTAGGTTATATTTTTGAACTGAATGTATTATATTATTTCCAATTGCTGCTGTGAAATTCAAGTTAGATATTTTCCACAAATTTAGTGGCTTAAGCAATCTTATGGTCTTGGAGGACAAAAGTCCAAAATGAGTCTCACTGAGCTAAAAATCAATTTGTCCATATTCCTTTTGCAGTCTATAGGGGAGAATCCATTTCCTTGCTATTTTTAGCTTCTAGAAGTGGCCCCTTCTATCTTTAAAACCAGCAGTACCCAATCAAGTCTTTCCTCAGTCTGCATCCCTCTTCCACTTTTAAGGACTCTCCTAATTAAGGTGGGCCCACTCGGGTAATCCAAGGTAATCTCTCATCAGATAATTAGCAACCACAAATTCCCTCTGCAAACTTAGTTCTCCTTTGCCATGTGATGTAACATATTCACAGGTTCTAGGGATTAGGATGTGGACATTTTTGGGAGACTGTTATTCTGCCTACCACAGATGTCTCGTTTGGGGATATCTCATTTGGGGATATATTCAAGGACATAAATCCTATCGTGGTGGTTTATATAATAAAGGTGTTTGTATTTCCCACATAATAAGTCTGGAGGGACAAGCTGGTGCACATTCCATGTTGTTATCAACATCCCAGGAAGCTTTATCCCTCTACTCCACCATGGGAAACATGACTTTCACCTGTTAGAGCTGGTTCCCCTAGGCCCCAGGAACAGAGAGGCAGAGTCACCGAGGCTGCAAATGGCAAAGGAGTTTATTGGCTAGCTTGAGCTAGGGTCCAAGTCCCAGAGCACCAATGCAGTGGCCTCCCTGTGAACCAGAACCCCGCCCTGGGGTAAAAGTTAAGCTTTTATACTTTTCTGCACCCGACACGCAGGTTTTACACGACACGCTGGGCACACCATCCCTCCCACCTCCTTTAGTTCATTTGTTCCTTTAAAAGTGGCTGATTGTGTTGGCTCCTAATTGGCTGGCTCCAAGTCTCGGGATTTTCGCGCTGGCGCCAGTTGTGGTCAGCGACATTTCGGGGGAAAGGGTGGCGTCATTTCGGGGAAACTGAAACTTAGGCCTACTCCAGGAAGTTCAGCCTGTCATGAAGTCACTCCTGCTCTTATTCCTGTTTTTCATTCTGATTAACTATATTTAACAAACAACTAAAAGCAAGCACAGTCACAGAAGCAAATAACATCAGTTAGAATCAAAGAGAGCACATTTTTTTTTTAATCTCACACAAAACAAAGTACATTCTCCTACTATCAATTCCTATTTTTCACACCCTTATCCAACATGCCCATATTCTCAGCAGAAAAAAAAGGCAAGGAGAAATGACAACTAGTCATGCTTTAAAATATTTTCCTAGCAAACCTACATGTTTACCTCTGCTTACCCTTTATTGGCCAGACCCAGCTCATATGGATAATTGTAGTTGCAAAGCAGCCAGTGGAGATTAGTACTTTTACATAGGCATATTGTCACCCAGAGCAAAAGTCATTGCTTTATTAGTAAGAAAGACAGAAAGGATGTTAGGTAGGCAAAGAAGAGTATCTTTTTCTTCATTTACAGACACATACCAGAAAATTTTGCTGAGGGATTTGGGAAAACACACTATCTATAATATAATATGCTCTTAAAATAGTTTCAACTATATATACAAAGAAATACCAAAAATTCTGTTAATTTCATACCTTGTATACCAACTATATTAAATGTAAAGGTTTTATTTAATAGCAAATTGTTATTTAGACATGTGTTCCATATCTTCTGCTCCAGTGATTCCCAAAATAATAGCGTGTGTGAAAATCACTTGGGAACTTAATTGAAAATTTTAAATTCCCAGTCTCCACCAAAGATTCTGATTCAAAAGGTCTCAGAGGGCCCTGCATTTTAACAAGCACCCCAGGTATTTCTGATGCAGGTGGTCTGCAAACTTTGCTTTGATACTGTTAAAAAAAAAAAAGAAAAGAAATCCCCAGTGAGCACACCTGCACTCAATTTAACATGCGTTTATTGAGTACCTGCTAGAGAATAGTGCTCGGCTTCATGAGGGATATATAGAAACAGAACTTCTCCCTGTTCTTAAGAAGCCTCCCAGCTTCCAGGGAAGCAGCGCGTGGACTACTTTAACTGTGGAGTGTAAAAAGGACCATGAGAAGAGCAAATAACAGTAAGTTTATTTTCCTCCCTAGTATCTATCACAATTAATTTTATGCATTTGTGTGATTATTTAATTAAAGTATTTGGCACTGAAATGTAAGTACTACAAACAAGCACAGATAACATTCTCTCACCATTGTATTTTTTTGTTAAGTAACAACATGCTTTACAGTTAGTAGGAACGCAAAACTATGTGATAAATGACTGTCAAATGAACATGTTCATTTGACAGTGCATGTTCAGAATAAAGTTGAAACACATTAATTGGGAAAACCAAAAAAGCCTACAAAAAGGAGGAGATCGGGAAGGTCTCAAGAAGCAGAAACAAGGGGAAAGAGCTTTCCTGGTTGAGAGAGCAGGAGGATCTAATAAGGTGTGGATAATGAGACAAGTGTATGATCAATTAGGAAACTTGGAATAGAGTTGTTTCCTTACTGTTTCTTTTCTGGGTTTTTGTTTGTTTTGTATTTTAATTCTAAAACATTTACATGATCTGTTTTGTTTTAAAAAGAAAATCAAGCCTAACATACAACAAGGTTTCAAGGTAATATTTAGCGTGTGATTATAAAATACCTAGGATATTTGACTACATTTATGTTAATGTAAGTCAAAAATCAGCTTGTTTTTTCAGACAGAGTCTTGCTCTGTCACCCGGGCTAGAGTGCCGTGGTGTCAGCCTAGCTCACAACAACCTAAAACTCCTGGACTCAAGAGATTCTCCTGCCTTAGCCTCCCAAGTAGCCCAGGCTGGTCTCAAACTCCTGACCTCAAGCGATCCTCCTGCCTTGTCCTCCCAGAGTGCTGGGATTACAGGCGTGAGCCACTGAGCCTGGCCAAAAGTCAGCTTCATGTAAACTTTTTACCTGAAATTTAGGTGGATGAGTTATGACATTAACAATAAAACAGCTGTGTCTTTTATAACAAAATATATATATTTCAATTATTTCTGTCATTTTCTTCTTTTCTCTCATCTTTTTTATGACAAAGACACATTGAAAAATTAGTTGAAAGGATGGTGAAAATGAAAAAGGTATATGATCTAATAAAGAAAATTAAGGATATTTAATATGTATGGCTAACAGAAATGATGACGAATGGGTGGATATTATAACTATATATAAATACTTGCAATAGTATGTTATAAAGGAGAAGGAAGATTTATTTTAGCTAGCTAAGGTCTTAGAACTAGGAATAATCTGAAGTTTTAAAAAGATAAAAATTTAAGTATAATGAAAAATGTTTCTGTCATTGAGAACAATTAGAAAGAATATTCTTCCCTGTAGACATGAGCACTAGAGATGATCAAAAACAGACAAGATAAAACCTTTGGAGACCTAATAGAGAGAAAGCCACTTTATAATGTTCTATTTCCTGGTCTAAGGAAGACTTTCTTCTATAATATATCTTTAATCATTTGAAAAAGAAATTAATGATCCATGAAATGGGAATACTTATTTCAATAGGTAGGTTATTCCACAGACTTTGAAAAGATCTGTGGTTGAGGGCAAAACTCCCATAGCCTTTCTGGGTCCTATATTTCTAAGTCAGCTGCTATATCCTACCAAAATATCCTTTCTGTTCTTCCTTTTTTTATGAGAATTTTTAATAAAGGACTATGTTATAAAAGCAAGCAAATGTAAAAGTGTCCTTTATTTCACTTTATAGTATTTTTCCCTATCTTTATATCTCTATTTCTCACCAAATATTTCAGTTCTTCCTCCAGGTTGAATAAGGTTATGCTATGGGGATATATAATGGAACATATAGGTATATAGGTACAAGCTCACAGCAATGTTTTCCAGATTGCTTAGTTTAAGATCTCCATTGAACGTGGCTAATACGTTGAGTGGTTCTGATCAAATTAGATGATTAGCAATTTTTCCAAGTTGATTCCATGCACACATACACACATGCAGACATGCACACACTCACACAATCACACACGTACACATATATCTTTATTACCTTTCTATCTTATATAATTTCTTTTACTTTTAACTTTTAACTTTTTTATAATATACTGTATAATGTATGTGGTAATCCTTGAGCAGAAGAGTAATATATATGAAATTAGTGCCATTAGTGTTTTAAAAATATTAATAACATAATGGTTTGTATGTTGAAATAATGAATGACTCAAGGCTAAGAATTCAGCTTCTTATAATGATCCAATATAAGTAAATGAGAAAAGTCAGAATAAGAGTTTTAGCAATGGAAAACTGTGAAAACAGGAGAATCTGAGATTTGTTCCAAAGATGAAGCCGTAGAATATTCAGATTGATTATTTATAGGAGATTTGCAACAAAAAGACTCAAAGAGAGCGCCAAGTTTCCTAGGCTTGTTAACCGTTTAGAGTAATTAAGACTATATGTGATTGAGTAGGACGATGAATATATCTGTTTTGATATTTGGCTGTTTTATTGTATGTAAGGTAAGGTAGTTGAATATAGCCATTCAAAATATTTCTTAAACATTTGTTTTTTGTCTCTGTTTAGGCAAAACTTAAAATTGCTAAAATAAATCTCAGTGTCTTTCTGGGTTCTAATTACTGATGAACCCAAAAGAGTTAACCATTTCATAATTTCATGTTATTTTGCTACGCACCAAAAAATAGCACTATATACATATGTACACACATATACATACATATATAGCAGTTATATATGATATCTTCTCCCTCTATATATAACATAGGAAGATCATAGTAGTGCTACCATGCTAAAGTAGACTTCACATTTTCATTGCCTTTCTGCTCCTAGAATTCTGCTGCTCTCAGCAGACCGCTAGCTACTATCAGTATTTTTAGTAATCCTGAATCTTTCCTTCAATTTCAGAAATTTAGGGATCTTAATTACTTTATAAATTCATGGTTCAAACAGCTCTTGCAGAAGCTAGTAGTCCAGGAAATAGATGGTTTCAATCTGTTTTAGTACTCAGAGGGTTCAATTCTGAGTATTTGTGTAATTTGTGGTGATTGCCATTGCAATCCTCCTGTCCCCTTTAGGCAGTGCACTTTAGTCTTTAATTAGGCACTTGCATTCCCAGAGTAGCCTGCCTTCTGCTCATCCTGAACTCCCAGAGAGCAATAACTGTCCTGTCTTCTTAGCAAGTCTTAACCGTCTTCTCCTTCTCATCCTTCTCCTCTCTTTTCCTCTGTCTTCATTGTTCTCTAATTAAAACTGATAGAAAAAAAAGGAAATACAAAGCAATAGCTATTCATCTTTTCTATAGTCAAAAAGTGGTCAAATTATGTACCCATCTTCACCTTCTAAAAGACTCCAAGTCGACCCACATTAATATCGTAATTGGTAGTCACCACACCATCATTTTTATTTTGTTCAAAAGACCATTTCATGTTATGTCTTTATGGTTTATTAACTTTTTAACTTTACACTAATTTTTATATAATCCTAACATTTTAGATACATCAATTTCTTTGTTTTTTAAGCATTTTAAATAATTTATATTTTTATAAATATAAGGTTTTATCAATTAGAAATAAACCTTAACATTACACAACATATAATAAGCAAAGAGATAAATTTTTAATTTCAGCATATACATTGAAATAATCACAGATATACCCATGAACATCATGTTTGATAAATGAATTAATACATAATATATGAAAGGTATCACCAGTTTTAACTTCTTTGAATGTTGTTAATCTGTCATTATATTCTTAGAATCATGGATACAATGATTTATACTTAATAAACTGACTCTGGTGAGTGCTATAATTTGTTTGATATTTTGTATAATATTAACACTCTGTGTTTAATAAGAAGATATATATGCACACCTATGTACACAGTCCTCTAGGTAGTAGTGCAGTATGAGCAGTGGTTTCAATTCCAAAGCATTGTTGCATATCTACCTAGCTTCCTCTGTGCTTAAGAAAAAAAAAAAAATAAAAGACTGTCATTCAAAGAGTTATCTTAATAAACCTTGGAAAATATGACAGAAGCTAAATTCATGACCATTGTGTGATAAATACTTTTATGAAAAGAATGTATTAAGAAATTAAAGATTCATATCAGATACTGATAAAAGAGAAACAAATGTCAGTCACCCAATATATTTAATAAGAAAGCACAAATATTATCTATTATCTTTCTAATAGTCATTGGCAAGGTTTGTTTGTTTTTCTTCAAAGGGAAAGATCCTAGAATTCTTGCTTCTTGCAGCTAGCACTGTTCACAGGGTTTTCAAGTATTATTTTCTTTGATTAGATATTGCAATATTCTCAGCTTTCTCTTTGAGAAATTCTGAAAATAACTTTTAAACTCAAAGGTAATTTATGAGAATCCATTATCTTCTTTCTCTTTTCATTAAGCTTTTGATTTGAAGAAGAAATATTAATAGGAAGATAGTTTCACATATCCTCTCTTAAGGAGACCTTCTGGGGGTGAAATTATTGAAGAAATTAGGCATAACTCAGATCTATATCTTTCTGATATTGCTGCAATTGTTGGAGGACTCCAGACTCCAAAGCTCTTTGGGATTTTAGTCAAGGAGTATTGTTTATGCATTTATTTTTCTTCCCAAGGCATGTGCTAATAACGAAAAGGATTCTACAATCATCTTTTCACATTTATTTCTTTTAGAGGAGTTTATTTTAATATATTCTTTGTTGCTTATGGAGGTAGTTGAAGATGCAAATAAAAATTTGCCCCACATTAATTTTTAATATACTTTTCAATATGTACAAAGGATATTATTTAATCTTTAGAAATATGACAATACTTGTCAATAATTTGTTCTGAAATTTTAAGTTTTCTGGTTGAGATTCTTTCCCCAAGGTATAAGAAAATTTGTATTACTGTAATAAAATAAAATGTTTGATATGTATTGTCAGAGTTGGATGGTTGCTTCAATCATTTTGAATACTATTTATTAATAACAAAATATTGAACAAAACAAAACACAAAAAGAAATGAAGCACAGATATATTTTTTCATTTATGGAGAGACGAAGTAAAGGGAAAAAATTGAAGTGAATATGTTTACCTAATGCCTTAAATATTTAAATTTACAAAAAGCTATTCAAAGGTATTTGAAATTTTCAATCCCATAGTTGTAATAAAATGTCAATTAGAGATAATTTCATATGTTTGATATGAGAAACCATTGGCTACATTTTTAAAAATCCTTGAGAAGTCATAAATGGAAAACTAAAGATAATTATAAAACAGTTTTGGTGAGTGAAAATAGTTCTTTAAGCTGTTTGATACTATATAGGAATGTGATAAGAATAAGGGCTTTGGAGTTAGGCCTGTATTCAAATATTTCTCTGACAGTTTTATTAAATAATCAAGATGAACTTGGACAAGCACATATATATCAAAAGTTTAGTTCCTTCTTGTGTAAAATGAGCAATATTGTACCTGTTTTATGTAACTGGCACAAATTTCAGTCAACAGATATTCAAAAAATATTTCTCCATGCTTCTATAACAGCTAATTTCTAATATCTCCTAGTACTTTGAATATTAGAAACTTTCTATCAGAAAAATTAAAGATTCACACCTCATCTACTCTACCAGGATTACATCCAAGTTATGGAGGACATGGAGCCAGCCAGTGTGGGAGAGGAGATCAGAGCTGGTCCCTCGTGTGGCTTCCCTGCAGGACATAAAGACAGTGGTCTCTGAAAGACAGTACACTTCCACCAGCAGGTGCTATGTAGGAAAGCTCAGAAATCTTTTGTCTTATCAAAACTCCCTTTCTTCCCTCCCATAAATATTCATAACCCTGCTACCTCTGCCTGCCATGGGACTCTCAAGATTAAATTTATTTTACCCTGTATCCCTGTGTTTTAGATTGGGTTCCCCCAAAACAGACTCAAGATGGTGAGTTGAGCACAGAAGGGAAATTGTCCTCAAGGAATGCTGCCAGATAGACGTCTATAAGAGAGTGCAAAGGGCAGGTGGGCAGAGGGAGGAGTTGATCTTCAATGTGATTGCAACTGATTCTCCAAAGAACTCTGGATCTGGGATGGACTTTCAGAATTGACTCAAATTGAGATTATGGAGCTGATACAAACCCCTTGTCTTGGCCTGTCATCACCCAGGGGCTACCCTTATAATCCTGGGGCAGATCTCTGCACCTGAGGGCTATGCCCAGTGAGGGACACAGCTGTGAGTCACCAAAGGCTGACATTCCTGGCAGCTGGAGGAGAAGTTGTATTAGAGCTCCCCAGTGTAAATATTGGTATGCTCCTCTATTATGATCCGCTAAGATACATTTGCCCCACCTCAGAAGACTTTCCAGGATTGTGGTTGGTCTTGCTCCCTGGGAAATTTCCAAGAAAATTTTGAGACAGTTCAGTTTTCATTGGTTCTTTGATGATCATGCAGGTCCCTATCCCAGCCTCTTTCTCCCAACTGCACAACCCTTATATCTCTGGGCTGTTCTGGAGTCATACTGCTATTCCAAAAGCCCTTTGAGCTGAGTGAATCTCTAGGAGGTGGCTCACAACTAACTGTCTTTCTAAAGAACCTGGGTTATCTTCTGCGCCTGCATCGTGCCCAGTGCGGGGATTTCTGGGAGCCTGCCAGCTTTGTGGCTTCCACAGAGATGCGAAGCCTTGCTTGCTTTCTCCTCCTCTTGTTTAGTGCTTTCTGTCCTGGCTTTTCCTTTGCCTCTGCCCCCTGCTAATGAGTCCTTTATCAAGCCTGAAGTTTGGTCTTCATCTAGTTAGTGTCAAGGCTTTAGCAGTATAAAAGGCTAAACTTTTGAATTTGAAGTGCTTTTTCTTTGTCTTTCAGCTCTTTCTTTGTTGAGGCAATGAATACTACTGAATAAATGGGTGGAACATGACAGAAGATAATAAAATGCAGAAAGAGAGGGCAGCATATTTCAAAATATTATCAATATTATTCCACTACGCACCTGTAGAGATTTTAGATTCAAATAATTAAATACATTTAAGGTGCTCTGTTTTTTCTAGTAGTAGTAGCAGTAATAGGAATTTCCTCTTTAAAAATAAGATATCACATGAAGAAATGACACTATAATAACTTTTTCCCCCGGTGGTCATGATACATGTTAAGTTAAAAACATTTCTGAAAGCAGGAAAGAAACAAGAAAGGGCAGAAGTAATTTTTTAAAGAGACTGTACTTTTAAGTCTAATAAAGTCACTGAAACTTTCTAAAGTAAAAACCTTAAAATTTCATTAATAAATTGAAGGGTTAAGTTAACAGCATTTTTAAATGTTCATGAAATACATTTAAAAAGCAAGAACTTCCAGGTCAATTATATTGAAAGGTAAACACATGAGAAATATATGTAGATCTCAATTGATTTAATCAATATTTAAGTGATGTACATTTTCCGATAATTCATTCAAAGGCTACACATGAATTTTTTCCAGGGTTATGATAAATTCGATGCTACAATATGAAAAATTATACAAGTCACTTTATATTTCATTATTAATTGGATGTTTCTCCAGCAGTCAAGCCAAGCTCATTTGTTGGAATGGAATGCCATTGCTTAATGTATCTAATAATGTCTTCTAAGGATGAAATTACTCACATGGGAGAGTCTGAAGAATAAGATCAATGAACTTATATTAGTGTAAATTATCACTGATTAATGAATGTAACATTGAGGATTAAAATTTACTTAGAATTTAAACTTACTGCCAGTTTTACAAGTTTAGAATAAGTATGCCAAGTATTGAAAATATGAATTATAATAATCTGATATTTAGATCTGATAAAGTATGGTTAAAAGGGAAATTAAGAAATTAAGAAATATATATGTTAGATAAGAAATATTAATTTAAAATAAAGTTAATTAGGAATAAAAGTCTATATAAAAGGATTTCTTATGTATTTTTCCCAGCATATGATCTGCCCCAAATTGAGTTTAAAATTACTGGTTTAGAATGGCAACTAGCAGCTTAAAAGAGTTTACTGTAGTTTTCAAATGTACCTAAGTTCTATTGTGTAGTTAGATCATGCTTAAAGAAATGAATCAGTGTAAAAATATTTATTTTTAATTAATTAGAAGTTATTAAATGAAGAATTAAATGACTAAGATATTTGTTACTACCTTCCATTTTCTTAAACATGTAATTAATCACCTCACCAGTATAAATGGGTTGAGTGATAATCTCATCAAAGTAAACAGAAGAACTAGAAACAAAAGAACAGGGCTGAGTCCTCTGGTTCCACTTCTGAGAAGCAATCTCCACTAGCTTATTCTTGCTCTATTCTGATACTCAAAGGGGTTGCAGATGCTGAATACGGTAGGCAAGGATTTTATACTGAGAGTAGTAGAGCTTGATGATATCATAGGAGATGACTGCCTGTGTGTGATGAATATTGTTCTCCACTTAAAGGCAGGTTGTCCTTCATGGTCCTTCATCCTAAAACAGTTACAGAAGCAAGACCGTATATGGCTTCTCTCACTCTTTGGAATATAATGAGTACAGAATTTTTAATCTAAGCTGGGTATGGTGGCTCACATTTGTAATCCTAGCACTCTGGGAGGCCAAAGCGAGAGAACCCCTTGAGGTCATTAGTTCGAGACCAGCCTCAGCAAGAATGACACCCCGTGTCTACTGAAAAATAAAAAGAAATTAGCTTGACATGGTGGCATTCCTGCAGTCCTAGCTACTAAGGAGGCTGAGGCAGGAGGATTGCTTGAGCCCAGGAGTTTGAGGTTTCTGTGAGCTAGACTGAGGCCACAGCACTCTATCCTGAGCAACAGAGTGAGACTGTCTCAAAAAAAAAATATATATAAAGAAAAGAGCATTAAATGTTCTTCAAATTTTGTCATTTGCTTATTTTTCTAGCATTACTGCTTCACCATTTGTGTATTGCTCCAATGCCTTTGAAATAAACATTGTCATCTCCATTGAGAGAGAGAATGTAAAGTGCTCAGCCTGAACTCACGTAGAACTCAAATTTTCTTCTTTGCCTTGTCGTTAGCCCTTTGCTTTTTTCACTACACCACAGTTGTCTAGATGAAATACAAAAACAGTGGACTGTTTCTGGGTTGCCTCACTGGGTAATATCCATTTAAAAATTTATTATTAACATAATCTTTTCTGCCTCTGAAACATAATCATGTCTTGGCAATATATTAAGTTCAATTTAACGAAAATCTGTACACTCACATAAAAGTCCCTGAGACTAGAAAGAAAAACAAGAGATGATCAATGTCCTCATTGAGTGGGTGTATTTTTAAAAACGGTGTTAGGGGCTTGAGAATGGAAGGGAGGGGCAGAAGATAGGAGCTTTGTAAAAAATTGTGCAATTTTACTTTTCTTCTGGTATTGTTTAACAAAAGGATGCATTTTCCCCTGTTAAATGTATGGTTCTCTAATTTATACAGTTTTTAAAGAGGATCATTTAGGTTTAAGTTCCTTTCAATCAACATTACCCATTTTATTTTCATCAAAACTTTCCAATTCAAACTTTCATGCCCCAAAAAAACAAAACAAAACTCCTTCTTAGTGTGTTTTTCCATCTTAGACAGTATGGTAAGTTTCTTCCCACAGACTCAAAAAAATTATCCGTGCTCCTTTGTTTTTAAGAGTCCAAGAACAGCCTTGCTCCTTGCAAAAGTCTTGGAATGACTTCATGGACAAGAGAGAAAATATCCTTCTGTTTGTGAAAGACTGAATAAGATAATGATTTGAGGAATATCTGTTTCCTCAAGTCTTCCATGCAAGAGTGAATGAATGACTTAAAATTCTGGGTAACATTCACCCCTCTATATTTATTTCACTCCAGTCACATAAAAGTAATGCATTTTACTGTTTCCTGACATATTACGGCCTTCTGCATGTCCTCGTCATTGTACTTGTTATTCCCTTGGCTTAAATGTCCAGACTCTTTTATGAAAAATGACTTACATTCTCAACTTCTCTTTAAATACCCAGATAAAAGGTAATTTCCCCTTGAAACTCTACTGTCTTTGTCTTTTTTCAGTTTCAGTGTATATGTGTGTGTGCACATGTATGTGCACGTGTGTGTATGAGATACTGTCTGTGTTCCTCCTGTAACACTTTACACATACCTCTTCTAGAGATATATAAAAAGACATAACTGTTGCAATGGTTGCTTTGCCAAATTGTCACACTTTACATTTTATGTCTACTACATTGTGGCCCTCTAGAAAAGAATAATCTTCCATTTCTCTTATATTCTTAGATTTACATGCAGCCTCACAAATGGAAGTCAGTTAAAAAATACTGAGAAGTTGAATGAGTAGCCAAATTATGTCTCAATTTACATTCAAGTTCTATTTCATCACATTCTGTTAAAAGTCCTTGTATCTGGTAACTTGTTCAAAGGATAGCATTTTTTAGAAAGCAGTTTTTTAAATCTTAACTTGTAGTTTTACTTAATTGCTATTTTAACAAATTAACTTTAAAATAGATTGCATCATAAAATCAGCTAGATCATTTACCTGGAAAAAATATGGCAAAGCTTGGAGTGTTTCAAAATGGCAAAGCTTAGAATGTTTCAGTAAAGCTGTTGAGCAAATGTCTTCTGAATGATGAAAGATTCTCACAGTGATGCCCAATGGAAATAAAATTTAGAAAAAGTCTAGAATGGAGCAGTATGTGCTTTTTTTTTCTCTTGTAGTTTCTTTCTCAAGTTAAAATGAAGGAGAAAAAAACTCTACCTCCTTTTGGTTATTACTATAAAAACATTTTGTATATATACTTTTGAGAGATGAATATAAATAAAGATTATTTTAAAATACCAAGTAAATTTAAGGGGTAGAGATAAAATCATACATCTTTTGAAAAAGGTTTTGGATTTAGTGTATAAAGTATTAGAATAAATTAAAACTAAATTCACATGACTAAGATTAAGTGGTATTAGATAAAGTACTGATTTATAGTAATGAAAGATATAATAGAGAGTTAGTAATCTTTTTATCATTTTCACTAGCCATGTATAAATTTTTTAATCCACATTATATAATTTATATAGTCTAATATTCTTCAAATGTGAGGAACAAAGAAAATCAGCTCATAAAAGAGTTTATAATGTGTACTCTTAGATGTTTTAATACATATTTACATTTTTTCAAAAATGATGATAATTGAGAGAAAATAAACTATTTTCCAAATTTACAATAATGCTTATATTCCAAGAACATACAAACACACCAGGGAGCAGCTTGCTTTAGTTAAACACTCACAGTTTAGAATAGAGTTAATATTAACTCAATAAATATTTATAGAGTTATACCGTTTTAGACATCAGAGACTTATTTCTCAATTACTACATTTTTCAATCATAGTCACTGTCTTATGCAGTTGTCACAAAAACTCTCTGATGTGATTTCACATATAAGTAACTAAGCTAGAGCAAGCAAGGGGAACCCGGATCTGGCTGACTGCAGAGTTCAAGCCTTTTACCAGGTGATATGCACCTTCTTGAGGCAATGCAGAAAATATACTGTCTTGCCATCAATGTCCCTTGTGAATCAAAAGCTATAAAGTGAGGATAAACCACAAGACTGGAGGGAAGTGTCAACAGAAAAGAAGCCAAACTCTGTGAAATAATTTAAAGAGGTTTATTCTGAGCCAAATTTGAGGACCATGACTAGAGCTACACACAAGATGCCTTGAGCAAGTAGACTTGCTGTGGTTGGGTTACAGTGTGGTTTTTATACATTTCAGGAAGACGGGGATTACAGGTGAAATCATAAATCAATATGTACATGGTTTGGCCTGAAAAGGCAGGACATTTTGAAGGGGGTCTTACAAATCATAGGTGGGTTTAGGGATTCTTTAGTTGACAACTGGCTGAAAGAGTTAGGCTTTGTCCAAAAGATCAGGAATCACTGGAAAGGAATGCTTTAGTTAAGAAAAGGGTCTTCTTTTTTTTTTTTTTTTGGCTAACTTATTCTAATATATATATATTTTTTTAAATTTTGATTTCAGGGTATTATAAGGTACAAATGCTTTGGTTACATTTTATGTCTTTGCCTCACCCAACCAAGGTTAGAGGCATGCCCTTCCCAACTGGGGGTAGGATTGATATTCTACCATGAAAATGCAGGAACCTATCAAAGCCCCATATCAGAATACTCTCTGTAATTTAATGCTTTGATTCTTTTGATAATTTGTACCCCACTTTTTTTCTTTCTGTAGTTAGAATATATTGGTAACTAGACATGTACACAACCATAGACTGCTATAATGATGATGTCTTTTATGATTCGCCTTAACCATTCTTTTGTGACCCCTCCTATCAGAAACATTCAGTGACTTTCAGGGGCATTCCTAGCATTTTGACATCTTGATTGGATCCTTTTTAAAACACCCTCTCCCTTGTGATGAAATTATTTTCATGTAGTAAGGGGTCATCGACATTATCTTTTTAATTTTTTGTTTTAAAATAATTAACAAATAAAAAAGAATGATTTTAATTTTAAAGATTGCACCAAAAAAAATAAATAAATAAAGATAAGGGTCTTCTATCTTTTATGTGATGCTATACCAAGTCAGGTTGGGAAGTAAACCACATCATAAAAACCTGTTTCCTGAGATTTTATCATTTGTAGATGTGACTCACCAGGCCCCCTTAGAAAGGAATTTGGGCAAAAGAAAAAGATCTGAGTTTAGTCCTCAGAAGGAAGGAAGAAAGGAAGGAAGGAAGAAAAGAGGTGAAGAATAAACAAAATAAATGCAGAGAAAGGGAAACAGAACATATAAGAATACTCAATGTTAGAGAACAATAGGAGGAAGAGGGCACAGGAAAAAATTTTTAAAAATTAGAGAAATAGGATACTAAAAAAAAAAAAAAAAAAAAAAAAATTGTTTTATAGCAGCCAAGGAGGCAAAGTTTAAAATTGGGTGTTGTCGAATGTCAAAAGCTACCAAAAAAAAACTGAGCAAAATGGGATGAGGAATTTGTGTTACTGTATTAGTTCCTAGGGAGTTCTCAGTTTTATGTAACACTTGTAATTCTAATCACAATAGAAGATCATAAAGCGGAAATGGTAAATTCACAAATGTAACATCCATAGAATAACAGTAAGCCTGGAGTTTCTGTCTTTATATATACATGTTATCATTGAGTTTAATGATAGATGGAATTTGAGCATGCAGTGAATAAAGCATGTTATTGTTCAGATTAAAGTTTAAAGACCTGTCACTGTATTGTAGAGATTCACATTAAAGGTGGGACCCTGAGAAGTTATGTAGAAATGCAAATGATACAGAAATCATGATTCTAGAACACTGTTTTCCTTTTAAAAATGTATTACATGCTGAGATGCTCATAAGTATTACTTTCTTTTCTTTTTTTTTTGAGACAGAGTCTCACTGTGTTGACCAGGCTAGAGTGCCGTGGCTTCAGCCTAGCTCACAGCAACCTCAAATTCCTGGGCTCAAGCAATCCTCCTGCCCTAGCCTCCCAAGTAGCTGGGACTACAGGCACATGCCACCATGCCTGGCTAATTTTTTCTATATATATATTTTTAGTTGTCCAGATAATTTCTTTCTATTTTTAGTAGAGACGGGGGTCTCACTCTTGCCCAGGTTGGTCTCGAACTTCTGACCTTGAGTGATCCACCCGCCTCGGCCTCCCAGAGTGCTAGGATTACAGGCGTGAGAGTATTACTTTTAAAAAAAGAAAAAAAAAAGGTTCTGTATCTTAAATGTAGATGTGCATTAGGAAAATATAAATTTGTAATTATTTCCCAGACTTACTTCACCATGACAACCTTTTTGAATATCACCACGGGACAGACTTTGGGGAGTATTATTCTAAAGGATAAGCAGGATGAGTAGTTAAGCTGGTGGCCAGTTTACCAGTAACATACATGATGATTGAGAAAACCGACATATGCAGGGGGAAGAGTCCATGGAGGAGTTGTGGTCTCAATTCATTTAACATTAAATAAATAAATGTTATACCTGAGAACTTTGGTTTTATGAAAGAGTTATTAGTGTAGCTGATTTATCTGAGAGAAATTTAAATGGGACTCGAATGTAATAATTGTAGAAATAGAATTTCATGGGAAATATTGAAATGTTTGAGTTTGTTGTTGTATCATCCCAGGCTAGCAAGACATACTCTGGATTTTTTAAAAGAGTGGAATAACCTACAAAGTTTACCCAGTTGCTCTTTATAATATCTTAGTAAGGTCAAAAAGATATGGATTTCATGCCTATTTACAACTGAGAAAAATATTTTTAATTACCCTCAGTAATTAGAAATATTTTAGTGAAATTTTAAATTATCACTATAATGATAACATCCTTAAAATGTGTCCCTTTATGCTAATTTTTATAAATCAATTCCTGGATTTCAGTGTATGGCCAAAAATTACAAATATAAAAAAAATTTATTTTAACTAGGCCTCTTTAGTTGTGTTAGAGGCCATTCATTCTGGTAACATTTATTGAGTCATAACACATATAAGGAAATGCATAATTATATGCCCTTTTCTGGAGGCAGAAATCAATGGCTTATTAAATTACATTTGTATTATTGTAACTGTGTCATTTTAGGGCAAAAGTTACACCTCATAGGCCAAAGCTTAATTTAAATATCTGAGAATGAAATTATTTTATTTATTCAGACTGAAAACATATAGTACACAGTGAACAATTAGGCCCCAAGAAAACAAATGTGAAGAAAAAAAGGCTTCTAACCCATAGAGCTTATGTGCTATTAGGAGTTAGCCAGCAAATACCAAATAGTGTGATCAGTACTATTTCAATCACATATTTTGAGACGAGGACAAGCACTTTCCATATATGTAAATAGTTAATTTTAAAATAAAAACTAAAATTAGCTGCAGCTGTGTATTTTTATAAGTAGCTGAAGCCATGTGTTTTTGTGAGGAAGTTCTTGAGGATCAAACAATGATCAGAAGCAAAAAGTAAAAAATAGAGACGCTTTTTAATTCCATAAGTATATATCATTAGCTAAATTATGCATGTGCGTGAGCGAATTAGCATAATGCTAGCTGCTATGACAAATAAGCCCCAAATCTTAATGGCTTGATACAAAAGATGTTTTCTTTTCTTGATCAGATAATAATCCAATACAAGCATTTCTGATTGACAGGTAGTTTTCATGTGACTCAAACATAGACTCATAGACTCAAACACCTGCCTAGTTGTGGATCCCTCTCTCTGCATCCTTCATTTGGTAGACTGGGGAATGAAACATTAATGGAAAAAAAAATATTTCCTCTCACATTCTGTTGCAAGGAAGAATGGAAAATATAATCTCTGAATCTATGTTAAGAAACACAAGCACTGAAATTGTGTAGATAGTGGGTGCTCATTCCCACAGAGTGTATATGCCAGTCAAGCTAATTCTTTGGAGAAGGTTTTCTACTTTTCCTTTCTTAAGAGGGTAATAGTCCAAAAGTAAAAGTAGGACTAAGTGCCATTTTGCTGTGACAGAAATCACCCTTAGTGAAATGTATTGGCCATCTCAATGAGTTACTCATTCACCATGTTTCATGATTTTCTACTTCATGCTGTGGACACAATTTGGAAACTGTGTGATCTGTAGAGGGAAAGCAAACACAAATTCCCTACTGTCATAAAACTTAAGTTGTAGGGAGGGAGAATAGTATAAAAAAGAAGAAATGCAGAATGAAAAAAAATTAAGACTGAGTTATAGCAAAAAATTACAAAGAATGATGAGAGAGTGTATTATAGGATGAATTGTGTTTTCTGCAAAATGCATGTGTTGGAGTCCCAACCGCCAGTACCTCAGAGTGTGACTGCATTTGGAGATTTGGCTTTTAAGGAGGTAATTCAGGCTAAATGGGGTCATATGGATGGGACTTAATCCAATGTGACTGGCATCCTTAAAGGCAGAGGACATTTGGATACCCAGAGAGACACCAGGAGCATGCACCCACAGAGGCACCGCCATGAGAAGAAATGGCAAGACAGCTACCATCTGCAAACCCAGGAGGAGGCCTGAGAGGAAAAGAAGAGAGAACAGTGAAAACAATAAATACCTGTTGTTTAAACCACCCAGTGTCTGTTACCGCAACCCTAGCAAAATAATACAGAGAACGTGAAAGGGGTCTTGCTTTTATACTGGGTAACAAGGAAAGACCTTTATGGGATGTGACATGAAAGTTGAAACCTACAAGATGAAAGTGAGTGTACCAGGGTCAGAATGTCCAGAAGATTCCAGGCAAAGGACGTGCAATGCCCAGCAGCCAATGGTAGGAGAAAACTTGAAGTCTGTAGAAATGCTAGGATTTATGTCTTCATTCAAGTATGGAAAATTTAAGAAATTATTAACCAAGAGGTGCTAAGTGTTAGCAAAGATGAAAAAGAAAAGGAAGAAAAATGCCTGAGAGTATAAGTACTAAAAGTTTCTTCAATTTCCAACAAATATTATCGCGGATTAATTTCTCAGAATCCTTAAATTGAGCATTTTACAATTCCACATTGTGATTATCATTATTCCATATGTGCCAAGGTTTATGGATGAAAATAATTCATTTTATTCTCGTTATATAAAATATAAAATAATTTTGAATTATGAGTGATAAATGGTACCCTAAGTATGTAATTTTAATTAAAATAAAATTAAAGAGATAAACAAATACTTAGAGTAAAAGGAATCAAACACTAATAGTTTGATTTTATTTTAAAGTATGTGCGAATATTTAGCAATAAATAAGTTTAACCATGTTATATAACTTAATGTTTAGTTACAACTGATTCTTTTAACTTTCTTTTATGTTTTGCATCATTTCCTTATGATTCTGAGTTTAATTCATTTATTTATATTCCACAATTTGAAATTATTGATCTTTCATTGGCTCAAGCTCATGTAGCTAAAGCACAGAAAGCTAACAATCTAACCATTGCATCACTGAGCATTTTGTTCTTCAAAAAAAAGCATCTCAGAAAAAATAACACTAGATGGGTTTCTGAAATTCTGAGAATGCATAGTAGTTTATGTGGGTTTTATTTAAATAATGAATAACATGTAAAGGAAACATTTAATGACTAGAGTAAAATGTCAGTTCCCTCCTTATGACAGCCTATGGCATTACCTTCCTTCCAGCAAAAACCTCAGGTGGTCTTCCAGTTCTGTTGGTTCTGGAAAAAGGATATGAGAAGGAGGGGGCTAATGGGAACTTAAATCATCATCTGCAAGTAGGGCCCAATTTGTGGACTTTTAGTTGAGTTGCTGAATCCAAAATGAGCCCAAAAAGGCAAATTTGGTATCATAAAAGGACAATGGCTTTTTATGAGCTCTCAGTGTGAGGATCACTAATGTTCCTATAGTTTAAGAACCAAAAAGCAATCTAAATTCTTCCAAAACATCTGCATATGCACTTAGTGCTTTTTTAATTTGAGCCAGGCAGAAACTCAACCCCTGCTTTGGGTTTTTCAAAAGAGATATTCATGAGGCTGCCAACTGGCTGGTGATATATAACCTGAATCTAATCATGATGAAATATCAAGCAAACTTAAATTGAGGAACATTCTATAAGATAACTAGGTTCTATTTTTCAAACATGCAAACATTACAAAAGATAAAAAGCCTAAGAGACTGTTTCATTAAAACAGACTAGAACTAAATGACAAGTAAATGTATTATTTCATCCTGAACCGAAGCTTGTCCTGATGGGGAAAAATACTATCAAGGTTATTGTTAGGAAAAAAAATAACAAAATTGTAATATGGGCTATAGTTAGATAAAAGTGTTTTATCAATGTCGTTGCAGTTTGGGTCTTTCAGAAGCAAACACTGAGGTAGATAGTATATTAATAGGCATGTAGAATACTAAGTAGGAATCAACACCTGTGGATGAATTGGGTGGAGAAACAAGGCAAAAAGGTGATGCAGTCTCAACAATAAAGGCTTGACCAATTCCATGGGAAGTTCTAGAGCATATATAACCATTCAGGCTCTACATGACTCAACGTTGAGCCAAAATATCCCTTCTGTGATAAGTGATTGGATGTGGACTGCCCCAGGAACAACATGCCCTTGCCCAAGGTTGCTCTCTGCGGCTGAGGCAAAGCCTGAACAAAGTGACATTTGGTAGACTGCTGACTCACTCCCGCAGCTGTGGCAGGAAGTTCTTCCTTCCTGAAAGGGGGATCTGTTGGATGCATCTCCATGTCCACCACGTGTTCCTTTTCTTGAATTTAAATGCTGGTACTAAGACTATGTTCAAGAATATCCTTGTTTTTAAGAAATATACACAAAGACATGGTATTCAAGTCATGTTTGAAATTATTTAAAGAAAAAGGTTAAATTAAAAAAAATTAAAAGCTAAATGGCGAGTGTCAAGCTTTCACAACATAAACATGGTCTGAAATTTTCTTCGAGGTGCTGTATTTGGTGGTTTCATTTGCAAATGAAGAAATTTTATGATGGAGAAAAAGAGTTAAAAAAAGGCTTCATTATATTCCATTCGCTTCAATAAATTATGAAGGATTATGTACATGACCTTATTTAGTGTGCAAGGATAAACAACTTCCTCAAAAAATTAAAACATGACAGGGCAACAGTATATATAATGGGTAGACTACAAAACAGTAAATAACGAAGGCACAACAGAATCATAAGGACAAGGATAGTTTCACAGAGGCTATCTGGGAGAGGTGGCATTTGAATTAGGACTGCAAAGAGAAAGGAATGAAGTCTTACAGACCAGTGGGGACAGCGGCTGGTATTACAGAATACATTTTGCACACACACACACACGAAAATCTAAAAGAAAACTCTGAATTCTATTTTGCTATAAACAAATTATGTCTGTAAATATATACTGTGATATATATACTAAGAAAAATATCTATGTCAAATATATATTCCCAAAAGTACTTTTGAATTGTTTTAAAATTAAATGATTTATTGACTTACTAAAAAAATTTATTATATATCTGTAGATTTTTCACCTAATGATATAAAACCTAAAAGATGTTCTGTTTGTTAGTCAAGACAACCAAACTAATTAACTAAATAAATAAATGAAGCAATTAACTATCCTCCTTTTTCCTCAGCTAACGTAAAAAAGCTGAAAGATAGCACCCATTTTTGGGAAGAAAGTTAATTCCTGTTTGTAATTAATGCCTTGCACAGCCATTGTTACCATTTCTCTGGTGCAAAAGTTCTGGACTGCATTAACAGTAGCAAGACTGAATAGCACAGAGAATTTCTAACAGGCTCTGTCACAGTCAATAAAAAACCCACAAGAATTTGGTTTCTTGATCTCATGTATTTTTTTTTTCTTCAACTATAAAGGAAATTAAGTGGACTGTCTATCCCATTTCCCTCCTGGGTACAAGTTGCAATAATATTTGTGTTTGACAAAAGGCTTTCTATCTTTCATAAGAACATAGTATCTAATTTATCAAACAATATATTTTGCAATTCTCAGCTGGAACATATATCAAAGAATGAACAGGTTTGAAATAAAGTAAAATGGTACAAAAGGAAAAAAGCAGCACGAGCCAGAGAGAAAAACATTGAAAAAAAAGATTCATCTCAGTTATATATGTTGCTCATCTCCCTGATATAAACATCCTTAGCACTCTAGTTTTTCACCTTTTCTTACATTCACGATAGATAAAATTCTGCTGAGGGTGATAATAATTGATATTCTTTTACTAGATATGTAATCAAATAGTGACAATTCCTGGTTACTATCACTATAAAAGTGTATGATTATAGACCATATCATGGAAAATACATGATTACCGCATTCTAGGATCTCTCCTCAAAAAGTAACTGATCTTCTAGATCATTAAATAGTCAACATTCAGTGCAAACAACCATTAGCATGGAACATACAAGATAGTGAAAAATCATAACTTTTTTTATTTAACAAAAAATGCTACTATATTACTTATCTTTGTGCCTTATTCTCTTCTGAGTTTCTTTTTCCACCTTGAGTAGCTCTGTGTATGTATTTTTGTGTGTGTGTGCTCAGTGTTTGTGTGGGTCTGTCTATATTTGTGTGAAAAATCCAAAACATTTGATAGTCATTGGGCTTCTGGAAAGGGAGATATGACCTTTAACTAGTATTTCCTTCTAATGAGATGTAATTATACAATGTAGAGAATAACTGTATCCGCAACTATATGGATATATATATATAGAGAGAGAGATATGGACATACATACATGGATAAAACTTTGGTTCAATAAAGAATTTTGAAAACAAAAGAATTTTCAGTCTATTAACTGGTATCCTTGTTCAAACTAGCCAAATGCTTTTATTATTGCTTTTTATTTTATAAATTTGTTCTTCATGTAGATTCTCAGTAAGCAACAATAAACATGAAAACAGCATAGAGCTTTTCATTTTCAACAGAGGAACACTTAAAAATGTAATTGTCAGCAAAACATATTGGCATTAATACTTCTGACAAATGTAGATTGAACTACTACCATGAAAGATACTGTGCTAAGTTATAGGAATATAGAGGTGACGCTGACATGCATCTGAAAATCCAGTCAATATGCTAAGACATGAACGTAACTAAAGGGAAGGCAGAAAGCATTCAGTGAAGCAGAATGATGATGTTTAGGAAGAAGAGGACGTCTATGTAGTATTAATACTTAGCACATAGTAGGCATTGTTTTATCCGCTTTCTATGCATTTGCTTATTTAATTCTCACCACTAGGAGTTCAGTACTACTATTACCTTTGCTTTACAAAGGAGGAAATTGTGCTTTGGAGACATTGCATAATTCCCTCAAATTCACAATAGCCACTCAGTGGTGGAGCCAGAAATCCACTTTCGGCTTGTCTGATTCTAATTCCTATAATACATATAGTTATATTGCAGGCATTCAGTAACTTTATTTAATGGATGAGAGAAATACAGTGATATATAGAGCTTTCAACAAGCAGGCCAAGGAGGACTTGAGTGGTAGATTAAGTTATTTGGAAAACTGGAAAAGAAGAGAATACATGACTCTAATTGTCTGAATAGGGATAGAAGGATGCACAAAGCAGAGAAAGGAAAGAAATAAGGATGATTCTAATGATCTAGTTTTGGAAAACTGGATGCTACGATGCTATTAATGGAAAAATGTTCACGAAAGGGGAGAAAGATTAGAAGAGAAGATGGCTTTTGTTTTCAGTCCATTACGTTTGAGGTTTAAGTGAAGCAGAAGTGAAGCCATAAAAACCATTGTTAAAAAAATCTATTCTTTATTACTAGGGATATCTAATATCAAATTACACAATAAAACATGTAAAGAAATATCATAAAAGGAACCTCACTAAATCCTGTCTTTACTCCTTATCTCCTCAGTATGACTGGCTAGCAAGTGAGAAGAACTTTAAAAAAAAAAAAATACCACTCTGTAAATATCTACTGTCTGTGGTCTTTAACCAACTTGTCTATTTAAAAAATTGACATTATTTCTAATGAACACTTCAGTGTCATTATTTCAGAGAATGTAAATGTCAGAAATTATCATCAGATTTAAAGTTTTGTCCTCTCCTAGGGCTTCATTAAGCAAATTTAAAATGAATAAAATTTTGTGTGATTAATAATATCAGCATTTATGGAATTTCTCAAGAAAACATTTGTGGTTTATTATCATTTATAGTGAAGTAAGCAAAAATTGCTTCTAGCTGGGTTTTGTGGGTTACAATATTACATTTGGATGCAAATAGGAGGACTATAAATTTAGCTTTTATAATATAATTGAACTAAATAGTTAATATATTCAGCCATATTAGTTATTAACAGATGAGAAAATATAATGTTGATTTTATACTTTGGGAGTATGTCCTAGTAACCAAATTGTCTTTTCCTCTATTAAATACTTAGAATTGCATCAATTAATTAAACAAGGCCATGTCCAATCTCATTAATATAATTTTTCACACTGTTTTTTTCTGGAGTGTTTATACTCCAACAATAACATAACTGAAACACTGTTCCCCTAAGATAAATTTTAAAAGTTTCTTGTTTATGCTTTTCTATGTATAAAACAAAGTCTTTGCTGTCATCAAACCATACCAGCCAATGTTTCTTTGCAAAAGAGGAAGAAACTAGACCCCCGCTATATCATATTGTCCATGGGGGTGTTTTGTGGTTTCCCTATATAAAGTACAGCTTTGTTAAGACTGTTGATCCTCCACATGAGAACTTTACAAACTGATTTTTAGTTGGTATCAGTATTGTAGGACCTATTTATAGGATTTAGCATCTATGGTTATGTAGAGTACAGTCATGCATCTTTTAATGACGGGGATATGTCCTGAGAATTGTGTCATTAGGTGATTTTGTCATTGTGCAAACATCATAGAGTGCATTTACACAAATCTGAATGATACAGCCTACTACACACCTTAGCTGTATGGGATATCCTATTGCTCCTAGGCTACAGACCTGTAGAGCATGGTACTGTTCTCAGTAACGTAGGCAGTTGTAACACAATGGTATTTGTGTGTCTAAACATATATAAATGTGGAAAAGACACAGTAAAAATACGGTATTATAATCTTAGGGGACCAGCATCGTGTATGTGGTCTGTTGTTGACCAAAACATCCTTATGCAGCACATGACTGTATTTAACTTAGTCATAGTCTTTAGCTGATTTGAATATTGCTGGACAAAAATAAAAGTTTATGGTATCCTTACAAGTCCTTTCTAACTTTGCTATCCTTCTCTCCCAGTTTAGTAGACACTGACATGGTTGCCTCATGGAAGTCTCTTGAGAACCCTCCCTTGTTTAAGGCTTTAATATGATAGTACAATAACTTGGCTTTTTAAAAAATTTGATGATAAAAGTATTAATTATTTCATATGTGAGCTCGTACTATGAAATGTGATGACAAAAACTGTGTCATTATAGTAAGGGCATTGCCGTTTACATGGCAATGGTTAAAAAAATAATTACTGAATAGTTTACAAACTTCTAGGAAAATAAGACTGCAGCAGGATATATCTCTTTACATCTCTTCACAAGGTGGCCCTATTTTCTGGCTTCCATCTTCTTCTTTGCTAACTGCCATGGTGAAGGAGTTAGCACCCTCTCCTCAGAGGGTATTTTGTTTGACCTAGCACTACCACCTGAGTTCAGGTTTGTGTAAGTGCACTCTATGATGTTTGCACAATGATGAAATTGCCTAGACATAATTTATATGTATTAATATTGTGGGTGAATAAAGAAAGCAACCTTACTGTGTTAGACTAAAAACCTCTTAAAGCTTCTCTCTATTTATAAATCTGGCTTTGAATTTTCTCTCTTGTCCTAAGGGACAGCCTATCATCAACAATAATGCATTTTCTAAAGTGTGGATTATTCAATATTGAATAATACTGCTTATAAGGCTGCAACACGGTAGGTCAGGGTACTTGCATTTCTTCTCTGAGCCCTTTAAGCTTCTATTAAAGCATAAAGTGAAGTGATACGCCCTGCGTTTTGGTCAGTATCCAATCTGTAATCTTGATCTTGTACAGGTGAATTTCTGGGAAACAGAATACATACCTGTACACACTCATCTTATGAGAACAAACATTTTTTTTAAAACAAGTACATTTAAATTTTTACTATATATTTAAGAAAATTTTAATTCTTAATGTTTTAAACCAGATAATCCCATCTATGCTTTAACTTTGCGTAGCCAAAGGGCCTGATATAATTATATATTTTTAAAAAATTTTCTCTCAGAGATGAATTCAATATTTCCTAAGAAAAAGGGGGAGAATGAAGCTTTTCTTAACATTTCCCTGATTACTGTCTTAGCTCCTTGAGTGCTTATGATCTTTATCAATCATTTAATTACTTTGGCATTTAGTAGTTAATGTCTTTGTACTGCTATTTAAACATTTCATGAGAGAGTTTGGAATGGTAGCAAAAAACGAATTGGAATTTGGGGTCACACGTACTTAATTTCAAATCCCAGAGTTGCTAATGATTATGAGGGAAACATTAGACAATTCCTGTAGTTCCTATAGTTTTCATTCCTGTAGTTTGTAATTTATTAAATAGCATGTACTTCTTATGGCTGATGTGACTTAAAAGTAATGTGCATAAATCACATAGCCTAGTGTCTGGCAAATAGTGGAATTTAGTAAATGGTGACTATGGTAGTTATTGAGGTTGTTATGATGATTACCATATTTCTCATGCAAACAAAAAAATGTTCTTTGAAAACTCAACCAGTTTTATTTTGGTTTATGTCTTTGACAACACGATAATACTACTAGCCATCTGCTAAAAAATGAATGAATACATGAATAAAATAGTTTAGAAATTCTTCATAAATCTACTTTAGCAAGTGAATAACTGCAAGGTGACTATCTCATTTTGTTTTAAGTGGTTTTTCGATATCAGTCATCATTAGGATCAGCCCTCCCTGAGGCCACTTGCTTTTGACCATGACCTCCCTAGCTAGTAGAGCTTATCAAGAGTCGTTCATTTTATGATATTGTGATATCTTTCTGGGCAGTTCAATTTGTCAGAACTTCTAAAGAAATCATTAATTATTTAGATTACTCAATACCCAGTTTAGATTACATAACACCCCCAATGTACTTAATATTTTTTATGTACCCAAATAATGCGAGCAGTATATTCATTATGATTTCCAAGGAATAATTTAATAAGAGAATTGAGAAATGATTGCTTTTATCCAGTTGCTGCACTACCAGAAATAATTGCATTTCTCAACTTATCTGCACATCTCCATGAAGTTTTTCTTTACGTTTTAAAGTTAATGAAATTTGGCATCACACCAAGATAGTAATCATGCTATTCTTAATTGCCAGCCATCTGGAAATAGTTCAGATTTTACCTCTTCGTGCCTATAGTTTTGAAAATGTCTTTAAAACATCACCTTGGAAAATGTGGCAAACCTCCCTTTTTCAATTGTGCATGCCATTTTAGATCCCTCTACAACTATTTGGTATCTATAAAGTAGAATGCAAACTATCAGAATTTTAAAGACCTGCAGTTTTATGTGAACATAGACAAGTGTTGCAGGTCAAATTCCCTGGAATGCAGAGT
The DNA here is from genome assembly GCA_963575035.1 of Avahi laniger. Lineage (NCBI taxonomy): Eukaryota > Metazoa > Chordata > Mammalia > Primates > Indriidae > Avahi > Avahi laniger. The sequence continues at coordinate 88,282 of CAUYSK010075103.1, forward strand.
CTGAGACCAAGATTAGCGGGTATGAAGTCTAGTCTAGTCCTTCCCCGGTGAAAGAAAGAAAGGAAGCAGGATTGGATAGAGGAATCATTTAGGCTGCTATGCAGTAAAAACAAAGCTTCAGCTGATCTCAAGGACATTCTGATTCTGGAGTGGCCCTTCAAAGTTGTCCTAAATTAGGGGATATGGGGGAAGGGAGATCAGGCCTCTATATTCCTCATGGACAAGTCATTAGATGCACTTACCCCAGGAACAGGGAGGTGACCTGGAGTGAGGCAGCTCTCTTCAGCTGAGGGCAATTTCATGAGAAGGCTGATGGGCCAAAGGCATTGCACATGGCAGCTGGAGGATTAAGTCCTTCCATCCTAAAGAGGAACACAAGTTGTGCAATGTTCACTACAGTACTACTCTAGATTCCACAGGGCATTTGGATAATGTAGCTTTAAATGTCTTGGTTAATCTGTCTATAATTAGTAAAAAGAATAAAGGCATCTTGAAGCTTTTCAATACTATTGATTATCTGAATATTATGCGAAGCTCTTCGGCCTATTTTATAAAAGTATTTTTTAATTACAACAGTCATATTCAGGTTCTTTAGACATTATTGCATGATCCCTAATTCTTTTTCTCAGATCATTCAGGTTTTGATCACTTCTAAGTTTGATTGGACAATTTCAGCGTTTAAATAGAATACTTTGCTGAATATTTAATGTATTCAATGTTGATTTTTGAGGAAAGTGTGAGCTCTTTTCTCTAGTACTTCTGCATCTTCTGTGGCCAGAAGATTAGTCAGGCTTTTACATTTTTGTCCTATAAGACCAACTTTTTCTCATATCTCAATTGTGTCTTTTGGTAAGTAATATGTGCTTTCTAATTTGTCTCCAAATTGGATTCACTGTTCTTTATCTGTTGCTATGAAGCAAACTTAGATTATTGGTGAAGTTTCAAAGGAAACCAAATTTGCTAACTTATGGCCAAGTTTTATCAACATTAATAAGCTTAGAAGATTTAGGAAATTCTCTTTTTTATGGTTGTGTTATCCATTGTTAAAAACAGCAAGATGTTTAGAAGACCTTGCTGGTTCTTCATGGTTATAATACAAAGGAACATCATCTCTGCATTCGTTCATTGCCTCTGGTGTCACCGCAGAACCAGACAAGGCAGAGAATGCAGATAAATATATTAAGTAAGAAAAGAAGGCAGGGGGATCTTTTACATTAATATAAGTTGTTTTAAAGAAATCATTTGGTAAAATAGACTAATAAAACCTAATTTGTGTAATAAAATACACATGGAAGAGAAAAATAGGACTGTCTCTTCCTTGACTATCCTTCAGTTATTTCAGAACTATTTTCTTTTAATTGAAACAAAATTATTGCCCTTTCATTGCAGCCTAAAAGGCTTTAAAATTATAAACAATATTGCAGCTGACTGAATCGTTATCCTAATGGGATATTCATCAAAACTCTATGAAGATTCACAATGAGAGGCTTTTATAACTGAAATCAAGTGTTATGTACAATGGCAGTTTGAATGCATGTGATCTTTTCTCAAGAATTGGCTTGGCTTGAAAACATGGAAGTCTTACTTTGATTAAAAAGAGCATTGCTATGGGCATGAAAAATGACTGGAGTACTCTGAATATACTGCATGATAAGCTGAGTACGACTGATTCTGAGTGGTGCTCTGGATGTCCTCATTCTTCTGCCCCAGTCCCCCAAGTGCACACTAATCAAATCTAAGTCTATTTCTGTTCTCTCTTCATTAATGTTTTTAATTTAGAGACTGAGAAGATGTAATCCAAGAATCAACTGGATTTAGCTTTTCAAATCATTTTTTAAAGTATATTCTTTATAAATACCCGAAGTCACCTGACATTAATGAATGCCAAATCACATTTTCTAAAACTTTCCTAACCCTTTTTCTTATATACTGTCCTAAGAAGTGCTATTGGGAGTAAAAGGCTTTCGTACAGAAACCACAGTGTAAAGTTTTTTGACTCCGTCAGAGAATAACTGAACAAAAACAAAGGATTGGATTGTCAAATCAGTCTTTCACGAATCAGATTATCACCCAATATCAAGCTTTACTAATAATTTCAAGGAAACAATTGGTCAGTATAATAAACAGGGAGCTATATGGGGCTGTTTGAATATTTTATTATTTCTAGATTCTTTAGAAAATAACAAATTGAATTAAACTATTGGAGCACAAATTAAACCAATCAATTTCATTTTTATTCTTTATCATAGCTGGCATAGGGCAAAGTTTGCTAATTAAGAAGATTGATTTTTAGATGAAATTTTAATTTTATTTTATCTATACATTTTAATTTTCCTCTTCTTTATTCCCCATTTTTTGGATACCTGATTATTGATTAGTTCTTAAATTTGCAGCATATAAACTTAAGTCATGCTAACTCATAGATCATCTCTTTTAAAGCAGAAATAGAGATGTGTCAGTAATTTCTGTGTGCCAGAGTTCTTTAAATAGCACACATTTTAAATCTTGCTTTAATCCTTTCAAAATATTTCATTGCTAAGTTTATGCTATGTATGTTTCCATATTTAATTAAAGATCCTGGAGTTCCATAAATGTTTGTGCTATAAATCTTGGAGGCAAAAAGGCTTGTTCTGATGAAGATTTAAGAATTGTTTGAAAACTTGCCAAAAAGAGAAGTTTTTACTCAGAGTTAAAGTAACAATGAAAAATACTGCTTTCTTTTTAAAATATTTTGAATGCATATTTTTATGAACCTAGCCACAAAATAAATAGGTGATACTATTTTTATAATATTTTCTCTATATAATATCAAGAGCTAATGTAGTAGAGCCTTTTCTTCAAATTTATAAACAGTATTTTTTATTTGGTAATATTTATAAATCAAGAAATTTATTATCATTTTAATTTCACCTCTTTATTGTTGCCACCCAATTGTTGAATACAATTTTACTAATGTTTGGTGCAGAAGACTCCATATTCAAATGCAACTTTCTAGGATTTTATTAGCTAAACAGCACTAAAAATAATAAAGCCTCTTTTCATCTCCAAAAAAAATTTCTCAGAAGAGGCTGTCAGTTTGAATAAGAAGTAGACATTTTTATTTGGTAATTTTCCAAAAATAATTACAGGATTTAATGTCCCCAAAACAGAATATTAATCAGATATAGATTAAAATGACCAAACCTGAGACCTATGTACAAATATTTCACATCTGTTTGCAGATTATAATGACAAAAATTCATAAGGTGTTGACTGAAAATGCAGCATCGGGGACTCCACACTTAGTGATAAACATAAATTAAACCAGCCTGGGCCCAGCGCCCAGGGATCCAATCAAGCAAACAAAACTGAGCAAAGAAATTCCTAAGAAGAAGAGCTAAAGACACTGATATAATTAAAGGTGTACCAAATTAACTGGCAAAGTCTTTACTGATTTTGAAAAGATTTACATAACCTGATTCAATGATATTGGATAACTGACCAAAAACATGATCCATTTGTTCTTGGAGGTAAGACTATCCGATAGCACTGAAAGGAATTCTCACATTAACTCAAATATGTGTATGCACACATCCACAGAGTCAGTGATCAGCAGTCTTGTCTGGACATACTGCTTTCTGAGTTGAGAGCCTACCTCTCTAAACAACCTTTTGATGACTCTGGTTTTGTGCTTCCTTTCTCGTGTCTAAGCCCCAATGTCCATTTTACCTCTGTGACTCTAAGAATTCTCAAACCTCCAAATGATCGAGTTTCCTTTTTCCCTCCATTAAGATGTACAGTCTTCTTCTACTGACTATGATAATGGCTGCAACCTGTTTCAACCCTGGACATATTCTAAGAGAGAGGGGCTTTTTCTGTGCTGACGGTTTAAAGACAGGCAGCAGATATTGATTTGTGTTGACCAACGGTGACGTCCATGTCAGCACTAGCTAATACATTCAGGGGCCGCATCGGGAGCTTGCCTCGACTATGGATCATAACCACGTGGGCAATAGAGTCAGGATACAGGCCCTATTTTATAGCTCTACATAAAATATCATAAATAGATTTATTAGATTGTAAATTTAACTGTATTTCTTTAAGACGGGGATAAAAACATGGGCTTTAGGTCAAGTATAAGACATTTTCTTACAACAAAAGAAAATTTTCAAACTTGTGCAAATGATCTCTTGTCTCAAATTTGCAGAGGGCAAATAAGGGAATTCTAATAACAAAAACACTTACGTGGCCCAACCTCGTCATTGCATAGCTATGAAACTGAGGATCATAGTTGTTAAATGCTTTTCCCAAGGACCTAATAAATAGCTATTGACATTCGCCTGGTCTAGAACCTAAACTTAGGGAGTCCAATTTCAGGACATTTTCCATTATGCTGTAATGAATGGATGAAGCCAGACTGTCTGAATTCAAATATTGGCTCTGCCATTTCTAATGAAATAACATTAAGAAAATTAATATCTCTGTATCTTGGTTTTTTCTTCTGCAAAATGGTGATAATATACCTTCTACAAAGCATGCTTATGAGGATCAAATCAATCAAGTCAAGTAAAGCACTTACTTTGACACAATAAACACTCAAAAACTGTTGGCTAATATAAGTTACAATTGTAAATATAAATTTATAACTGTCCCTACATGAATATCTGTACATACCTTCTTAGAATACATACATTCATAGAGATATACCTTAATTATTTAGAAGCCAGAAATAAGGATATTATATAAGATAGCTTGATAAATCAGAAGGTACAATGAATCCATAGGTTTAGGTGATCTCTCTTTTAATAGGATGAGCCATAGAAACCCTCTCAGAACAACACTTACTCCAAGTACAATCTGCACAACAGTTCTTCCAAGGAATGTAACTAGTGCTGGATCACGGCCAACTAAGCAGCATGCATAGTTTGGTGTTTCCCCTACAAAACAAGTGGCCTGATGGTAATTCTAATTATTCTATCTGAACTATATAACAAGAAGGAAAATGTGTACCACATGTAATATCACAGTTAAAAATGTGAGGGTTTCTTTTTGCTTGTGCAACATTTTATGACTTAATTTTGTAAGAATATTAGAACCCTATTGTGCTACTGCAATAAAAGTGCAATTGTAGGTTTTTGCAAAATATAGTACTATGTAAAGTGAGTGAATAAAAACAATTATCAGTTAAATGGGCAATTCTGTTATTTCAAAATTATATGAGACCATGGAATAATGTAACTGCCTCACTCTTTAGCTAAATTGAGAAATAATTGGGTGTTTATTAGCAACTGTTGAATGTAGGATACTGCATTTTTTAACCATGTGTAGTATGGGAAAAGGAATATGTTATGAGTCATGTGCAAAAATACATGTTATTTAGTTCCATTTACTTTTAATCCAAGTATTTCAACCAAAAATTTTGAAAATAGGCATGTATCATTCATGGTACAGCTTTTTAGCTGGTTGGAATTTTGAGTCACTATATCTTTCTGTCTAAATATCAGTCATTTCCTTTCCATTATAATCACTTCTTATAGTAATTTAGCCAAGTAGATGCATTAGTCCTAGACATTAATTGAAGTTTGTGTCATAATTTTCATAATGACAAGTATTTTATGCAGATGTCTTCAATCTGTTAAACTTTTCTGCATATAGTCTTCACTGATGGTCCTTTTTGTTTCTAAAACATATGGCAATGATTTAGAGGCATGTAGGCTATTTGATACATCAATATTTAGACCAGTAGAACCACTACTCAGTTTTAACAGCTTGCCTGGGTTTGTGTGAAAAGTCATGCTTTAAACTCAAATTAACTTTATAGTTTAATTTGCCATGAAATCAACTACTATAAGGTATCAAATATTTACACAGTGCTTTGTGTGTGTGTGTCTGTTTATGTGTATGTGGTGTTTTAAATACATCCTCATGAATCTGTCCAATTTAGTCAGTGACCTCTTTAGTAGAAACCTTTCTTAAGTTTTTACTCCCTTTTCCTAAAGTTTCATCTGGGCATCTCCCATAGTCATTGGCTGCTTAGACTCACTGATGTGAGTGAGCATAGCTCTGAGTTAATATAGCTAGTGAGTTGGACATGCCCCTGAGATGTGTTAGAGATGACTCTAGTATGTGGGAATTGGCATGCAGGAAGACAAGACAGAGAATGTAGGAGTACTTATACAACTATACCCAATGTTTCAGCTTACCCTTTAGCATATTAACAAGTATGAATAGGCTGGGCACGGTGGCTCACACCTGTAATCCTAGCACTCTGGGAGGCCAAGGCGGGCAGATCGTTTGAGCTCAGGAGTTCGAGACCAGCCTGAGCAAGAGCGAGACCCCATCTCTACTAAAAATAGAAAGAAATTAATTGGACAACTAAAAATATATACAGAAAAAATTAGCCAGGCGTGGTGGCACGTGCCTGTAGTCTCAGCTACTCGTGAGGCTGAGGCAGGAGGATCGCTTGAGCCCAGGAGTTTGAGGTTGCTGTGAGCTAGGCTGACGCCAGGGCAACAGAGTGAGACTCTGTCTTGAAAAAAAAAATAAAATAAAAAACAGGTATGAATAAAATATAATATTTTATAAAAAGACTCTACCATAAGAAAATATTAGTTGTGCCACAGGGAAATTATAACTGTGATCCTCCTAATACCTCTTTGTCCTAAAGTCCCACACGAATGTCCTTCCAGGTCTCTTACATGCTGACTCCGGTGCCACTCTCTGACACACACTCTTCTTCTTTGCTTCCAGGCTTTCTGTTGTGCCTTGGTCATGTTTTTCATCTATCTGCTACCTTTTCCAGTCACTTGAGTTGAGTACAGGGCTCCTGTCCCCGCAGAACTATCCTAAATTCCACAGGCACCATTTCCAGACACTAAAAAGAAAAATCTTTCATACACTTTTGTCTGCACATTCTCTACCAAAACCCACCATCCCTTACACCAAACCAGGTAAAATCTGTGGTTTCCAGGGAAGAGTACATTGGTATTCCCAAAGACAAGAAAGACGGGGGTCCTTGGTATCCTGTTTTCCCATCTATACTGGAAGTTGTTCTCTCCACTAACCAGGGACTCTTAGTGAAAACATTGAACTCTAAGGCAATAAATAGGAAATTTTACATTATTCTTTAATTATGAGATTAAATATCCTAATATTTAGGATTCTCTTCAGTGAAATAATGAAACAAAATTTAGGAACAGGGTACAGATACAATTTATTGAGAAAACAAAGTTGCCTTATGTTATAGACTTTTCTGAGAACACTGTCTCCCTCTAAAGACATGCAGCTAGATCTGAGAAGTGCTGTTGTTTTGAGCAGATGTTGCTTCAAGGCTTAGAATAATATTTATTATTTTTTACGAGTCTAAGTGTTGTTGGCCTGGAGAAACAGGGGTCAGTATGGGAGAATACAACCAAAATGTGTGGATACGAGGAGGCATGAAAAATATGAGCCATTTATATAGTCCATCTATAAAATTATACTAGGAATGAAAGCATTGGGAACTATAATAAGAAAGCAAAATATGAATTTCAGAGCAGGAAATTTTTTTGAGCCTGAGTCCAGCCAGAAACTCTGAGGATAGGAGTTTGGGCCAGCTCTAATCAAATTTATCAGTGTCTAAAGCGGACAAAGAATAAATTATGTGTAGATTTTAGAAGAGTATGCTCAACTTTTTTTCTGAAATTGCCTTTAACAATAGATTTATTTTTTAATGTGTGGATCAATATGATATTTCTATATACTTGTTCCAAATCACTATTTTATTTCATTTCACACTGTTTTCTCTAGTGCCAAAGGAAAACCTAAAAATTACTTCTTAAAATCTGAATAATCTCTTCAAATATAAGTTTTTATAAGGAAAAAAGGAAATCCAACTTTTAATCATCCCTTAAACATCCAAACTCTGTGGAATAACAAAAGTGTGATTTGAGGCCCACCTATCTGACAAACATTGCCACGTGCCATTTTTGAAGCACAGGCCTCAATGTTAATTTGCTTATTAGAGCAAACAACAAAACCTGCTCAAATGTTGTCTATCAAAAGTTAAATAATGCCAGCTTTCAAAAATAGCTCAAGTAAATCAACAAAATTTTCTGTATTTAAAGTTAAATATAAAGAAAGTAAAAATGTTAAAATCTTTTCAATATATTGAAATCCACAAAAAGAAAATAATGAAAATGGTTAGATATTATGATAGAATTTTAAAGAGTAATGTGTATTTTCCAAAATATAATAAACAATTGCAGACACATCTGATTTTTCTTTAGTCATTTGCTCATCATATCAATTTATATTTACTGTGATCCATAATGAGCAATATCTGGTACATCCTTTGTATTTTATTGTCATTGGCAATAAAACATTTTTATAACCATTGGCAATAATTACACATATTAAGAGCAGACTAAAATAATTCTTAATTATATTCAAATGAAAATACATTTCTGAGAGGAAAAGGGGAGAGCAAAGAAATTAAGGTGGATACAGGCAGGAAATACAATTAATATTAAAACAATGGACAATGATAAATTTCCTAAAACATACAAACATGAGGGAGTGGTTTTTAAAAAGAAACAAAGTAAAAACTATAGATAGATGAATAATTATGCAATTAACATGTAAAGCAGAACCATGTAACACAAATAAATACACTTTGCAAAGCTAGAACTTTGAAGAGTAAGTCGTGCTGTAAAGAAGGTATATGCATACATAAAGAGGGCAATGCGCACCACCCGAAGGATGGGCATATTTGAAACTCGGACTTGGAGAGGGGCAAGGGCAACATATGTAACCTAAACATCTGTACCCCCATAATATGATGAAATGAAAAAAAAAAAAAAAAAAAGAAGGGAGTTAAGATCCATGAGCCCTCTGAAACCTTTTCCAGTTTAACAGGCTGTGACTCTCAATGTCAAGTCAGTATTAAAATATCTCTGCATGAAAACCTCTTTGGTAACTAGATGCCGTGGGACCTGGAAAGCAGAGTCAGCATATCCTGTAAGTGCCGTTCAGCATCCCCTTCCTTATCTGTTGTTGATAGGTCTCACTTTTGAACCAACAGGGGAGAAGGAAAAAGTAAGAACGATGTTGTAGAAAGTGTCTGGAAAGAGGAGGAGAAGCAGCAGAGGGAGGGAAGAGAAAATGAAGGAAGTAAAATAGAGGTGATTGTAGCATTGCTGCCACCGCCATCAGAGTCCATACCTCTCTGCTGTCCAGATGATGGAGAGACCTCTGGAAAGATCCAAGGGCCCTCAATTTAATTTTTTTCTCTGCCATTAACTAGTTTTGAAATATTCAACACTCCCAGAATGTTTTGCTGTTTGATTCCATATTTCACTTTAATTTAGCTTGCACCTTCCCTGCAGCTGATTTCCATCAGGCCTCTGGGTGTCTTGATCCATACCTGCACAGCTTGGCACTTGGCTGAGGACTGTCCTAAGGGGGCCCCTATGCAGAGTCCTGGAGGCCCTCCTTCGCATGGCTCATTTCTCCCTAGTATTCTGCCCCACCAATTCCACTGGCCTCAGCAGCCCCCAATTCTGATTTCATCTGCAGCTCAGTGAAAGTCACTAAGACCTCTGTGTTCTGTTGTGGCTCCCTTCCCTGAAAGACAACCTGGAAAGTGCCTTCCAACAGAAAGGCCAAGCAATAGTGGGGATCACACCATTCTTTCCCTTCCTTGGGGGATCAAAGTCCTGTGCTGCCTATTTCGTCTCTAAAATTTGTATACAGTGCTTTATATATTATGTCCAGTTTCATAATTGATTTTAGCAGGAATGTGTGTCATGTTCCAGTTACTCAGTTACGGTCAGAAATCTTATTTTAAATTCATGGTTAAGCATTTTACATTACTACATTCTAAAAGGATCAAGAACTAGAGATCTTATCCTCTCCTTTAATTTTTCTATACATGGGAAGAAAATTATCTGCATTGTTTAATGTCCTTTATTAATTGCAAATGGCGTAATTGTCCTCCCTGCATGCCAAGGCAATGTTATATCATTCATTTTTTAAAATGTGTTCGTGATTCCATCATACAATTTATGTGACAATCACTTTTCCCACTGTAGTCAAAGCTAACATGGGATAGTAATTCAATTAGTGAAATATCCATATCTGTTTTCACTGTTTCCTATAAATTTCTCAAAGGGCTCATTATGGAAACATTATCTCTGCCAGGGACCTAATTATTTGCCTTCATATTCTAAGCAATTTACCTTTCATCTTCAATCGTGGCTTCCTTGAGCTTCTGCTTCTGTTGTATTCACTTCAATTTTGTGTAACTCGTGTTAGGTCGTGCCATTCCGCTGGATTTTCATTTTCCGGGTTTCCTGTGCTTTTCCTTTGTTGCTCCCTTACAATTAACACTGATCACTTTTCACCTCTAGTATATTTATATCTCAAAAGTATACCTTCTTATTGAGCATCTTTTTAATTAGCTCAAGTGTTTTCTTTATGCCCTTCTTCATATTCAGGGACATCTGGCTAAGAACCAGCTCTTTATATATTTAAAAATCAATTTTACTTAGACTAATTAATATTTCATTTTAAAATTCTCACTACTGATTCACTTAGAATTATAATATTTTCAGTAACCATAGTGTTTGCTTTACGATATACAATATATAGTGCTTATCTTCCTGTTTGGTCTTGAAACATAGGGTACTCAATCTGCCACCTGACTCCCAATCCCAGGGATTAGTCTCATAAAATCCTAGTGTTTAATGTTGGATGTTGATTACAACAGACACTAGGCTTTCAAGGCAGCTTACCTCTTTTCTTAAGTGTTATAGAAAAGTATAAGAATGGCTCTACTCTTTTTTCCCCCCACTTTAATGTCATCTTTCTTCTTCCGCTTTAGGTGCTACTTTTCTCTTTCGAGTTCCTTTATGATCTTTCCACCTTCCTTCCCTCCCTTTCTTCCTTTCTTTCATCTCATTTAAAACTTACAGGTATTCTATAGGAAAACATCCCTCTTTTAAGTAATGTAGAAATTGAAATATCAGTTCATTACCAAAGTTATACACTGAGTAATTGGGAAAATCAAAAGTCAAACCTAGTTCTATGTGGTTCCTAATTCCATGCTCTCAACCACCACTGTATATTATTTGCAAACTAAAGCTGACATGTGTAAAAACTACATTCAAATGTAATAACATCCATCTAGGACAAGTGATACTTCTTCATTGACCAGTAATGCTTGTTCCTAATTTTCAAATGAATGTTAACGGCTTAAATAATATAAATGTTGCAACAATACAAAATGATTATTTAAGACTACAGAATATCTTATTTTATAATAGAATCAATATAAAGCTGAGAAACTGGTTCATCTTTCAATTTGGCTTTCCTCTCAGTATTTGAACATTCCATCTAGACAAAGGAATCTATGCTGTGACCACCAATGGTTCTTTTTTATTATTTCAAAATATTAAGGAGGTACAAGTGTTTCTATTACATGGATAGCTTTTGTAATGCTTGGGTCGAGGCTATACGTGTGCCCATCATCCAAAATACCAGTGGTTCTTTATAAATCAAAGGAAATCATGTCAAATATATAATAAAACAAGAAATTTGTTCTACCCAAACATCCATCCATGCATGCATTTGCCTATTCATACACTCAATTATTTATTTAGTAAATATTGATTGATCAACTATTATTTGCCAAATACTTTGTTATGCGATGAGAATATAACAGCAAACCTAACAAAAGCATTCTCTGCCTGCCCTTAATGAACTTTCAGTTTATAATAAAAACCTCTATAGGAAAAGTTTTTTATCCACACAGAAGGGGTAAGATTACATCTCAGTCTCATTTTATTAAGTTCTTACATAATTAATATTCTTTATACTTGACATCTTTTTTTGCCGGAAAATCTAATATGTATTTTTTAAGCATCCCTTGGACTTCTCACATTTTGATTAAGCAACCTAATTATGGCAATAATTTTCATTCATCACTATTTCCAGTAAGGATGGTGAGAATGTTTTTTTTAACTGTACCACTCTTAATTTTTAAGGTTGGTTATTCTTCTGGATTTGAAGAGTATTTGTGAATACATAGTAACCCTCTTAAAACGCTCTTCTCTGAGAATGTGAGTGGGATTTATCATATAAAAAGTGCCCTTGGATTTTCTCCAAGAGGTTTTATACTCTTAGAAGTTCTGAGAGGCCCTCAGTAAGAGTTTTCAACACAAATGTAATCATTTCCTAAGAAATCTAAGTACAAAAATGTTCCTTCAACACTTTTATTATGACATTGTGTTTCCACATTCTATCTGGTAACTTTATTAAAGAAAATGAATGTAACTCTTTATTGAAATTCTTAATAAGTTAGAATTGAGTCACTAGAATTTTAAAAACAAAATTATTTATAAAAAATATGACAAGTATTTTTCTACCATAAAGTAATATATTCTGGAATTTCAGACAAGCCTAAGAGACTTCATCAGATAGCAAAAACATTATACAATGTAGGAGCAATATTTAAAATTAGCATGATAATGGTTGTTTAATTATATTAAGAGAACAAATTTACAAAATGACAGAAAAAGTGAGAACCCCAGACTTTCATAGCTCCCTTAAAAGAGAGATTTACGAATATATTTCTATATAAAAAAGAAGAAAAGTAAGAAAAAAAATAATCATAGGTCAGCAGTCAGCCAACTTTTTCTCTAAAGGAGCTGGCCAGTAGTAGTAATACTTTAGGCTTTGGGGCTTTATGGTTTCTGTTGCAACTACCGGACCCTACGACTATAGCTCTAAAGCAGCCACAGACATGGGACATAGATGCAGCGCAGGTGAACAAATGAATATGGCTGTGCTACAATGAATCTTTACCCAGGTGAACAGAAGGCACCTCGTTTGGCTTCATAGTTTGCCAATCACTGCTCTAGGTGGATTTGGGACATTTTAAATATAGTCTAAATGATGGAAAAAACGTGTGGAGATGTGGGCCTACCAATGTCAAAAATTACATAATTGATGTCAAAAGTAAACTGTATACAACATTGGTCTCCAGATAAAGTGCATTAAAAATGTGAAATATTTGAGTAAATAATATGGCAGGATTTGTTTTAATATCTTCTTTAGAAGTACTTTTTTTTACTGTTAATAAGTCTATAAACAGTTTTTGTACATTATTAATGCCTTTTCTGTTTCATTCATAAAACAGCATCTCTATTACCATTTTAAAAAATAATAGATACATAATGCAATTACCATTTGGTCTTATTTCTTTAACAAAGTTTTAATATTTATAGTGGAGATTTTTTCCTCTCTGGGAGAAGGCTCGGTGGTTTCTTGAATTACATTAATTTTAAATAAAAAAAGTTATTCCAAAGAAAAACTATAAAGGTAATCCTAATGGTCACTTTTTGGACCAGGTATATCTGTTTATCTTAGCTTTAGTATACATAAATCCTCAGATAACTGCAGGTTTATTGACTCTCCTATCAGAAAATTGATATGCTTTTTATATTTGGGTTTATTTTGAGTAACTTTGTATATGCAGAGCTCTCATTTCTAGAGATTAATTGAAAAATAATCACATTCGACTTACATATTTTAATACGCACCCATCCCTACTATTGATTATCTGGTGCTTCAGTTGAATAAGTCATAAACCACTTGCTTTCCCTTCCCACTCCCACTGTTTGACGTCAGACCTTTGATTTATAATCTCTTTGTCTCCTATTCTCTCATCTTCTTTTTGAATTCCTTAATCCCATCTGCTGATAATTCTTACAGAACTACATAAATGAAACCTAAAACCTTTGCCTGACTTTCAAAGATGTCTAGTACTTATGCTGAATTTATTTCCGTGATCTTTTAAACTGCTTCTAATGTCTTGAACACTTGAGCTTTCCCCGAGAATTTCCTTCCTTCACTGTCTGACTTTGAAACTCTGTGCATTCATGTAAGTTTAGATCAAATACCATCTCCTCCAGGAATCCCTTCTCTGATCACAGTAAAGTATTCATATTCTGTTTAGCTCTAGGAGAAGTCAAGACTGATCCCTGCAGGCTGACATCCCAGAGAGGAAGATGGTATTCTGCAGAGACCAGGCTCTGTGCTATAATTCTGCTGTGGGGTCTCAGTCTCTGAACACCTCAAAGGAGGAGCTGGTGTCCCCTAATTATGAAGCTGAAAAGCCCCTGTGATGCAGTGGATTCCTCCCTGGAGTGTAATATTTGGCTTAGAGATCCCTACGTACCCCAACCAGTTCTGCTTTTAAAGCTTGCAGTGTGTTGTCTGGTCATTTGCCTCTGTTTGCCCAACAACTTCATATTGCCAAATAGTGTGGGTTTTTAGACTGTAGATATCCAGGATAAATGAGAAGGATTGCATATTAATTGTGATTAAAACACAGCAGGGATTTGGGTCTGGCCCATCTCCCTTGGTGTTCTAGCATTTGGCAGCAGTAGATGAGCATTGATAATCGAAATGCCATCGAGATGGTGAGAAGCAGTAGAAAATAAATACTAGGAACGAAGCTCTGGTTGGAGTCTGAGTGACAGCCCAGAAGCTTCCTCTGTTCTTCTATCAATAGCCTAAGTTTTGTCCTCTTTGGTCCAGTGGGAGTTAGAGGCCAGGCCAAATAAATATAGTCAGCAGCTGCCTCACTAGTGGCCCCTCTCTGGGGAGAGGTGAGCAAATTCCAGGACCCGGGTGAGACTTGTCAAAGCTGTAAGAATCTAGGCCTTACAGTGAACTAGACCATGATCATTTCACTGGCTTTGACCAAAGTTTGGGGAAACTGACCATAGATGGCCTTTTTAAATTATATATCTTTATGAAAGAATTATTCAACTACAAAAAATAAATATTATCCAATATGAAATCATAGAATTTACCTAAACCAAACTTTCCTAAAAATACCTAACATACATGCACATATCTCTCTGGAATAAGGGTGAAAGACCACAGCTCAGTTTTAGTCTGCAGAGGGTTCCTGTAGTGGACCACGGGCTGCTATCTAGATATGGGATCTCACTCTCTTTCACTTTCTCCCCCGAGAGCTTCCTGGGCCATCCCTGTGGATTGGGCCAGGTATGGGAGGTCTCCTCAGATTGAATTCCAGAGTTTCCAAACATTTAATATGCAAGTGTTCAGAGAAGAAAGGGACACATGCAACCTTACAGCAAGAGCAAGCATCATTGAGTTATAGAAGCTCAGGGCTCTATAATCACTGAACACTTAATTTATTGATCCCAGATATGATTACCACATGCTTTCTGTTGCCATGCATATCTAGCTGGTTGTACACTTTTTCATATATGCAAAGTGAGCAATCCTACCGTATTGATTCTCCATGTGATTAATCACATCTCTCTCTGACACCCCATTCATCTGGCAGTGGTTTTCCTTAGATGGAAATTGTATGACCCTAATATGCTGATTCTGATCAAAAATAGCATACAGCCCTAGACTCAAGGTGACTCATACAGGTATTGAGAAAGTATTGGGGGCCAAAACAGGGACTCAGGGTTTTATATAACACACACTGTTACAAAATTTCAAGAACTTAATACACATAGAAAATGGAGCTTATCTGTAATTTGCTTTATGCTTTCTTTGATCTTCTTCTCTTTCTCTTCACCAACCCAGTTTGGCCAGTGATGCCTACAAATGAGTATGGCTTATTTGCACTGACATGGAAGCTTCTTGGGAGTTGAGGCCATGTTTTCAGCAATTTTATATACTTTAAAGAACCCAGTAGAACTAAGTATCTTGCATCATTGATATCTTTTTATTACAGGTGTGTCTGAATGCATAACATTTAAAACAAACACATGTCTCTTAAAATACATCACAAGATACAGAAAGATTCCCAATTGAAAAAGATCCAATCACTATGTTAGTTGAAATAGGCATCTCCATCCACTAGTAAAACTTAAAATGGATTTAAGGCACTCTAAATAAAGACACCAAACTGCTGAAGTTTGGAATTATGTTTTATTTGCATCATTATTATTACTGCTATTATTATTACATGATGCACTTGTTTTATTTTTACAATTTATTTTTAAAATTCAAAATTATCATCTAGATAGAAAAAAATAAAATAGATTTTTAAAAAGATTAATGAAAAAATAAGTGTTATGATAGTAAAACAGTTTAAAAAGTTAAATGAAGCTGCTAAGGAAAACATTCAAATATCTATGATCAAAAGCAGTTACAGTAAATTGGACAGCAAAGAATATTTGTATTTGTTTATATTCTCAATGTTTTGCCAATTCTGTCACTTCTATTCCAGAAATAACCCCATGAGCTCCCTCACCATCCACTATTTATTTATTTGTTTACCTATTTATTATTTTTGTTTTTTGTTTTTTTTTTTTTTGAGACAGAGGTCGCCCCAGCTGGAGTGCAGTGGTGTCATCATAATGCACCACAACCTCCAACTCCTGGGCTCAAGTGATCCTCCTGCCTTAGCGTCCCGAGTGGCTGTGACTACAGCCATGCATGTGCCACCATGCATGGCTATTTTTTTCTACTTTTTAGTAGAGACAGGGCCTCACTCTTGCTCAGTCTGGTCTTGAACTGTCCTCAAGCAAGCATCCTGCCTCAGCCTCTCAGAGTGTTAGGAATATAGGCGTGAGCCACCACACTCAGTATTACCATCCACATTTATTGTTCAAAATATATTTTAGGCCCTGGTTAAAAAGCCATCTATTGTGTCTTTTTTAAATTAATTATCTTCCCTGTCTTACCCATCATTCAAACTGTTGACAAAGCTATTTTTACTAGGTACAGACCAATTTTTTCCATCACTATGTCTTTGATTATGTTTATTTAGAATGTGCTGTCTTCTTCCCTTGTCAAAATCCTACTCATCTTTCAAGCCTAGAGTGACATGACATCTCTTCCAAAAAGCCCTTACCATATATCTCTAGTCAGAATTTACCTTAACTTACTTTGAAGTTTTATTATATCAGATAAATTTTTCATATTGCAGCTACTTGTGTCTACATAACTGACTCAATTTTAGTTGTTTCTTGAGTAGGAGAAAAATGCCTTGTAAACTTCTGAGTTTCTCTATATACCTCAGCACAACCACTAATAGTACTATAAAACTTAACTAATATTTAAACTAAGAATACTGGAGTCAGAAAGGATCATGTAGCCTAAATTCCTAATCTGGAGAACCAGGACCCAGAAATTATATTTTTTAAAGTAATTGAAATGTGGAGGTAGAGCCTGGTAACTTGTCTGCCAAGACATTGCTCTTTCCATGATACCTTTTGATTAATACATGATGTAATACTTTCTCTGATAGAAGTTCTAGACTGTCACTGTACCCTAGAACTTTATGCAATCATGGAAGTATTTTATTTCTGCATAGTGCAATATGGTCGTCACTAGCTACATACAGCTCTTGAGTACATGAAGTATGTCTAGTGCAATTGAGAAACTAAATCAACGATTTCATTAATTTTAGTTAATTTAAATTTAAATAACCACATGTGGCTAGTGGCTACTGCACTGAACAGTGCAGTAGACTATAAGAACATTTTCCAAAAAAAGTATGTTTTCTCCGGAGACAGGGAATATGCTAACACCAAAAATTTTGTGGTCAAGGAGGAAAAAATGTTACTATATTTTCTTTTTGATTTTAAAGGAAATTTTTTCACAGTGCAGAAATATTTAACCTGCCTTATTCAAAGGAATATTATTATTGGATATTTTTGTCTGGCACAGAACAAATGGCAGCTCATAGAAACCAAATTGTAAGTAAGGAATTTGCAATTGTGAAAGTTAACAGGCACCAGATAATTAAGATGACTTTATTCAGTTTATTGCAATCAGGAGAATGTTTATTAATCAGGAATAGTTCCAAAAAAGGAGGGGAGCTTGGGGTTTTATAGAGGCCAGGTAGACAAAGGAGTCATGAGGAGGGATGGAGGCGGGTCTTAACTGGGTAATTGAGGAAGGGTGCAGGTAGACACATGAAAGAGCAGAGTGGTCTTTTCCCAGCCATTTCTTGGAACATAAAAGTTTGGGGGAAGTTTGAAATCATCCCTGCTTTCCACGAAGATAGAGATATATAGGTATTTGCATAAATATATATATACACACAATTTCAGGAAGAATTCAAATTTCATAAATTTTATTTATTTACATATTCTCACTCCTACCCAAACATCTATGGAGAATCAAAGGTAGAGACTTTTGCTCCAGAAATTTTGTGTGTCTAGGAGATATTGAGTTATGTATTTTGTAATTTAAATGAACTATCTAGTATTTAGAATCAAATTCTGAAATATTTATTGAGCATCAGTTATATCCCAGACAAAGAGTAAGTAACTTAATATATTTTTGTTTCATTTTGTTCTATCAAAAGTTGCCACTTTAATAAATAGGAAATTAAGGTAATATAGTTTAAGTAATGGGTTCTACTTAGATTTGGACCTTCTATTTCCATATATGTAGTTAGAAATTAGTAATGCCAACATTCTGTACCAAAATGTCATCTAGGATAACCTCAGCCTGTGATTATAGATACTAATTGACTTGGACTTTGGGAATTGGTGGATAATCTAATACACACCCTGAGATTTCTGCAAATGCCAGTGCACTCAGTATCTGTGGTCATATCAAATTTTGAGCTCTTGTTTCAGACAAATTAATTCTGTTTATGGAACATTTTACCATACTCTGTGTTTATATAATATCTGCAATCTAAAACACATTAAACTGAATTTGGATATTAGGCCCTTTCCTTAAATTACCCACGTGTACGTACACACACACACACGCGCGCACACACACACACACACACACACACACACACTCTCTCTCTCTCTTCCACTCACTCTCCTGTATAAGAAGAACAATGTCTGTGGATATGACTCTGCTATTTCTTTACTTATTGAAATTTCTGTCTTGAGAGATTTTTATTTATACTGAATTTGATTGATACAAGGTTTGTTTGTTGATTGTGGTTCTGAACATATTAATCTGAAATATTATCTCTTGTAGCTTACACATTTTTAAGGGGGAAAGTTATGTGTATATTATTTCCCTAACATGTAAGCAATTAGTATTAATGTTGTAACTATATCAATGTGGAAGAAAAGACTTCCTTGTTTAAAAAAATAAAAATATATATATGTATATATATATGTGTATATATATATCCTAAAAAGAAAACAAAATCTTATGAAAGTATTATACTATTACTGACTTTCCTATCTAGGATTTTTTTTTTTTCTCTTTTCAATTCTTGGCATTTTTTGGCTTAATAGGCTCTCAAACTGGCCTTATTGTTTCTTGCTTCCTGGTGATTAGTGGCAAAATGCTCAGCCAGCACAAAGCACTGCAGAACATTCTCTATTTAGGATAGCACAAAATTTGCCATTTTTAGTTTCAGATGTGCTCAAAATGATGGTTTACATTGACTGTTTTTTTTTAATATCAAGGAATTTTATTTTTTAGAATTCTATTGTTGAAGGAGAGAATATTGATATTTCAAAATCAAAATAAAAAAATGTCAAAGGGATAACTCTTTCCTTATATATTAATGACATCGTAGCCATGAAATTTTTCTTTTGTTTTAAAGTAAGTCCCAAAAACATTTTCCAAAAGTTCAGTTTAAAATCAGTAAACATGGGCCGGGCGCGGTGGCTCACACCTGTAATCCTAGCACTCTGGGAGGCCGAGGCTGGCAGATTGTTTGAGCTCAGGAGTTCAAAACCAGCCTGAACAAGAGCAAGATCCCGTCTCTACTAAAAATAGAAAGAAATTAATTGGACAACTAAAAATATATAGAAAAAATTAGCTGGGCATGGTGGCGCATGCCTGTGGTACCGGCTACTCGTGAGGCTTGAGCCCAGAAGTTTGAGGTTGCTGTGAGCTAGGCTAATGCCACGGCACTCATTCTAGCCAGGGCAACAGAGTGAGACTTTGTCTCAAAAAAATAAATAAATAAAATAAAATAAAATTAGTAAACATGATATCTGAATTTAATAAAAGGAGGGGCTAATATTTTAAATATTAATGTTCCAAAAATAGTCTAAATGACTCTTTAATCATTTATCATAGTTTATAAAATGAAGAAATAACTTATTGATTAGAAATTACAAATGGATTTAGACAGAAACTGCTCATGTTATTTCTTAAATGGAGATTAGCCAAAATTGTTTCAATTTTAGTCATGTTGGACAAGTTTCTCGACCTTTCTGGCCTCATTTTCTTCATGTAATAACTTAATGGTATCCAAGATTCTAGTTACAATGAATGAATCAATAATGGAAATCATTTAAAACAGTACCTAGGAACTACTTAAAAACATTAACTAAGATTATTATTTAATTCAACCAGATATTTTTTATAGAAAAAACAAATTTTATGAAAGTTATAAAATTTGCCAATATTTTCACAACTAGTAAATAAAACTCCAGTACTAGGACTTAGCTTTCCTCTGAATAATTAAAATACTTCTAAAATAAAGGCATGCACAATGGAAACACAAAGTAGGAAACAGCAAGTCTTCCTGAGAATGGGATCTGGGAATGTTTCATGGAAGTAGTTGCTGGAAAACTGGACAGGAATTTCCAGCTATGTCAAAGTCCCATGAGGCATGGAGGCTGGCCCCCCAAACATTTACAGGACCCTGAGTAAGAGTATAAACAGAGGAGGTTCACATACTATGGGTCTTAGTATACGTATTATAAACAGGTAAATAAAATATGTTTCTGTGTTTTCTTACTTAATAGAACATGTTTTTATCATAACATGGGAGATCAGGATCAAATTCAGAATTCTTAACCCCCCTTAGAGTTCCACAGGAAAACAGATCAGTACAGGGAGATACAGATGTCTTCATTGGTCCCCTCCTCACCTCAGTCCCAACAACTTCAGCCCAGCCCATGTGTCCAAGCTCTGTCCTCCTGTTCCCCAAACAAATGTTCCTTGGATATTTCTCAGGCCTACAAGTAAGCACTCCAGCAATCTGTCCTCAGGAGGAAGGACATGAAAAAGAGGCTCAAACAGATTTGGGGTGCTGCCTCAGATGTGTTGAGGGGATTATAGTTTTGGAGCAGGTGTGTGGTAGGTTCTGGGTGGTCACATCCTGAATGCCCTGGATATTCCTGGCACCACAGGAAGAGGTATAGCTGGAGGAATGGAAGAAAAAGGCCAGGGTACATAGGGCTCCCCGTGGCTTAATCTAAAGTGGGCATGTAATAGTGTGGCACGTGCGGGATCTAGAAGTTATTCTGAATCAATACGGAGACAACTTTGGAAGCGGCTGAGTCCCAAGGCAAAAGGACCAAGAAGCTATTACAATAGTCCAACCTACCAGAATTATGAGAGCGGCAGTGGCGAGAGAGAAAGGGTAGTTGGATTCTAGAGACATTTAAGTTGTGTGGTCAATAACATTCAAGATCCAACCAAATCCCAGAAGAAGAGGAACAGTTTGGAAACTAGGATGAATCTGAACTCTCTTTGTAGGGAGGCTGGTAAATGGAAATATAACTTTATTCTAGAATTGTCTACCACACTATGCTGTCTCTAAGGTTGAAAAGCAATCTGTATTGAAGTATAGTTATGATTTTACAGCTTGATTTTGATCTAGTAAAATGAAAGCTAATTACTATAGTTATATTTTTTCAAGCATTGTTTGCCTGAGAAATACATTCTTTGGAGTCATGTTTATTTATGTTTCTAGTTATATATACTGCAAAGACATAACTGTATATAATTTATTTTGATGTAGATAATTTTTAATGCCCTCAAAGCATAAGTAGTTATGTTTATTCAAAATACTATTAGTTATAAATTACCAGATTAACTCCCTCTCATTTTTCCTAGTTCACTGAGTTTGTTGAAAATTCCCCTGAAATCGTCTTGACCCTATAAACTGTAGATGAAATTCTTTCAGCTCGCAATACACCCAATCTCAACAGGACTCCATGAAATCAAAATAAATCGTCTTTAAACTAAGGCTATGACGATGATAACTACTGCATTAGAAAGAAATTGTTTCATTATTTATGTAAATTTAATTATACTAGTTTAAGTAGAGGCTTGTCATAAATATTTGTCAAAAAAGATAATTATTTGAATGGCATTAACTCTAATAAAGCAACGTAAACAGACTACACTAATTAGGAACTAAAATGTATGTGCTGTGAACTTAATATGAAATTTTCAGTTATGATATTTGGTTGTGTGACTTGATAAAGTAGAGTTTATTACTGCTGCCCTCATTAAAATAAACCCTCCTTATAGCACTTATAATGTTGGACTCCTACAGATAACATTATAATGAGGGGATGATGCATTTTGATTGAGTCACCACAAGGGAGAAATTTAATTTAATTAAACTGGTCTTCATTAAAGTATTGCATTCAAGTGAAGTAATTATATGGCACATACAGTATGGAAGAAATCCTCCTGCTTAAAAGGGAGAACATTCACAACAGACCAGGCAAGATTTTATTACAGAGCCCCTTTTATAATAATTAACCTTTAACTTGAACATAATGATGTCACAGAGTAACATGCCTTCATAGTCTGATTTTTAAAATAAATCTTATATGTATAAATATAGCCATATCACATGTATATAGATAAATACACATACACATATATACAAATCTGTATATATACACAAATAACATACATGTAAAACTGATAAAATATGTGCGTAATAGTGTTTATACCTAAAAAAACATTAAGCAAAATAGTGTGTGTGTATATATATATATATTTCTTAGAGACATATTTTCTATATATTTAACATAATTATTGAATATACCTATCATTCTGGAATAATCAGTTTATGAACTTAATGTTGTTAAAAGATTAAAAAAAATTATAAGGTGGGTGAGGGGGTAGGGAAGAAGAGTTAAAATTTTAAATTGTGGGATCAATTTTATAGGGCAGTAATACCATTCCTGAGGGATCCACCCTCATGATCTAAATTATCTCCTAATATCATCAGATTAGGGATTAAGATTTCAACATAGGAATTTGGGGAGGGTAGGAACATACAAAAGTTCAGTCTTGTTGCTGCTTCATCTGTAAATCCTTCCTTATTTCTTCAGCTGCCCTCTTGACCACTTTTTATGAGTCTCTTTCCTGGATCCTTCTCCATTGCTGAGAGGTCTGTGTATCGCGTCTTTGACTGATCTGTGTGTGTTCATTCATTAATAATAATACTAGAGAAATCAAAGACTGAGTTAAGCCTAGTCGAGTGATGTTGTGCCAGTTGTGTTTTTCTGAGTAACACTTTCTTTTCAAAATTGAGACAATTATATTGATTTATCCCGGGCCAGGCACAAGTTTCTGGAACAGAATATAATACTTACTTTTTCTGCTCACTACGGCGTCTACTTTTAAGTCTGTGTGAATGATTTTCAAATCTCCTCTCTTCTAGCAAGGATCCAAATCATATTTCTATTGGGTTTCTTGACCTCTCTGCTTGTATATCCAATACCCATCTTAAAGTAACATGTCTTAAGTCAAATCTCTTTTCTCCTTCCTTCACAAACTTGATATATTACCCCTCTGGGGTTCTTTCTTGGTAGTAACATCATTATTCACCAAGTAACCCAAATCAGAATCTAAGTTATCTCTTGTATTCAAACTGCACATCAAATGGGCCATCAAGTCATATACCTCATACTTGCAGATTTGCTCTTTGTTCTCTCTATACCATGTCCGTTCCCATTAGCAGTGCCTTAATCTGGGCTTTTTTTTATCTAATGGCATGACTGTGGTCAGCACCAGCTTCGTGGGTGTGCAACTGGTGTAGTCACACAGGGCCTCATACTGAGAAAGGCTCTGCACTTGGGTTTCATGCTCTGAGATCACCATGTTAAAATTCTTAAGAATTTCATCTTTGAATTTGGGTTTCATAAGTGAAATGTGAAGAGACAAAGAAGGATGGTCTGCTGCCTTCCTGCCTCTTGAGAAAGGTTCTCAGCCACATGGTCCACCTCTAGGTAGCCCAGTGACCACCCTGACCCAATAACCCCTACTGCCCCTGTCTCAGGTGGGGACCTGAGTGCTGGCACCAAGAGGGTCTGGAGTGGGCGCTTGCCCCATGGCCTCTCAGGACAGGATGTGACAACATCCGGGAGTGTTCAGTAAGTGGCTTGTCAGGGGTGAGCCTCTCACCTGTCCCCATCCTGGTAAGGCATACAGGTTGTAATTCCTTGGAGGTGCTGTCTCCTGTGGGTTGGGACTGCAGGCCTTGGGAAGGAAGATTGACTTCCCCACCCTGGTCAGGACATAGCCATTATCCAGAGGCTGGTAGAAGGGGTCCCTTAGCAGCAGTGGGCACAGTTCACCAAGTTACAGATCTACACTCTCTCTGCCAGTACTCCCAATGCCCAAGGGAGTAAATATTAAATAGCAAATAAAAAACACATCAAAACGAGAGACATAAGAAAGGAAAAAAGGGGTACATGTCTCACATTTAAAACTTTTTTCCCCCTGCTATTGAACAAAGGACTCTCAGCCTTTCGTGTCATCAGCCCTGACTCTTGAAGTAAGAGTCTAACTCCTTTCCCTGATTCTGACCTCCCTGCTCTCTTGTCCAGCCTCACATGTGATCTCTCACATACTTCCCCTCTTTAAAACCTCTATCCACATTCAATCCTATCTATTTCGTGCAGGAAAAGTTTCACCCACTTGATCACAATGATGGCGCTTCATGGCACTGGGCACGCCAGCCACCACCCACCTTCCAGAGGCATGGACCATGATCTCCTGGTCACGGCAGATAATCGGTTTCTCAAATCATCTACAGTTTCTTCCTCCTCCTGCCCTTATCATATTTTATACCTAGAATTCTACCTCTATCCTAACACCACCCATTTCCGACTATTGAAATCCTCTTCAACATGCAGCTCCTTGTTAAAATGGCTCTATCTCTGTGAAACACATGCCTGCCTTCCCCACTCATGTTCCCATGGCTCCAACAAAACATTCCTTTCCCTCTTCCTTCCTTCACATTCCTTACCTTCTATATTGTCGATTTGGGTACCTGTCCTCCTTGTGTGTAACCCTTCAATCCTCACGCACATATTATAATCATTTGTATATGTATAGGCCTAAAAGAACACTTTAAATTTAGTGAGAGTTTCAGGGTAGGTCCTTGGCTCCCAATTGCTTGTTCATTACAATCAATGCCATTTCACTGCCAATCAAACGAAGTCCAAATTTTTTTAATGAGTCTACAATTACATATAATTATTAAAATACTGAAAGAACACAAAAGTACTTGATTTGTTAACTATAAAACACTACTTTTATTTGATTAACCATAATAAAAGTGACTTTTTTGATTATTCTATTAAATCTATTTCATTTCATGATAGAGTCTAATCAACCCCTTTTAAATACATATTTACTTGTTTCCAAGATGAGGCATTTGAAGATTTATTATAATTGGGAGTACAAAATCATGTTTTTGTGTAAGAATTCCAACCTATTTTTCATGGAAAAGATTTGGCTTTAATGTGTTTATCAACATTATATTTAAAAATATTATTTTTTATAAGAATTTCTGAATAAGTTTATTCAGATTAATTTATAATTTTTAGTATGAGAGATATATTTCAAGTGATTTATTGATAATTCAACTACTGTCACAGCTATTTAGAAAATAACCTTGATCCAGAGGCATTCATAACATTTCCAAAGTAACATGGTATAATATATTTGAGTTTTAAATGGTGCTCATGTATGTTTCCACCAAGCCCTGGTAGAAATGTCTACTTTATCACTTGTATTCTATGCCCATTTATTTTAACTTTTTATTTATGGCATAAATATATATTTGAAGAGTTTTGAAATGTACATTCTAAATTTTCCTGTTGCTGGTATGTCTGTGGCCATTAGACTCTGTAAAGAGAGCAGTGTGCAGAGAACACCATGTTTTCTTCCTTTGTACGTATTGAAAGCCCCCTTCCTTCCAGCACCATTCATTCCACAGGAGGCTTAAAAGATAGAAATAGAAATCAAAATAGGAGCTGTTTTTTTCACCATACAATGATAGTTTTTTTCTTCCAACTTCCTTGGCATACAATAAAATAAATGTTTTATAATAATGCTAAATATTTCAAGTAAAAACTAAAAAGCAGGTTGAATGTGCAGACATGTCTATAGGAAAAATAGAGATACTGGTAATAATCAAATGTTAAGCTTTATATGAAGATAACAACTTACAGTTTTGCAAATTGATTTAGTTAGCAGAATCTTGTTTGAACCTCACAAAAACTGTTAGATAGTTCAATGTCGTTATCCCATTTTGCAGAGGAGAAAATTGAGGTTCAAGGAGGATATTTGGTTTGCTCAAACTTAATAAGTGGAAGGTCTAGAATTCCAACTCAAGTCTTTCGACACAAGGTCCAGTTCTCTTCCACTATTTCACATGGCTAACAATTATTAGAGACATTTTCTCTCCACCTCTTTTCTGATTTATCAGGCTAATGTATCCATGCTTCAAGAAATGAATAAAAAACTGTGAGAATAGTATCTGAAGACATAACATACCCTTAACTTTCCCACAAATACCACACCCTTTACATATACTGAATGCAGGAGATTTCTTCTCGAGGAGTTTCCCAGAAGTATATTTAAAGGATATTTTCTAATAATACAACTTGATTTTAGTTCATTCTGAAAATTGCTGCTTATAAAACACTAGTCAAAGTTTCTTGATTTTTCTCAGTGAACATTGACATAAATGTCTAATGGTTTTGATCTTGCCCATATGACTTTCTGCATATTTATGTGTCAATTGTCTAATTCTCAACTTCTTCCTCATTTCCAAAATGGAGATGATAACACCTACATTAAGGAATAAATGTAATTGTGTATATATAGAATCACAATTTTTGAACAATAATAAATGCTCAATAAATGATAGTTTAAAAAAAGTATAATGACTACAGCAGAAGATGTCGGCTAACGCAAGAGTCAAGTTCTAATAAACACATCATAGGATGAAGCACAGCAGATATTTTTAATGTTTAATGCACATTGTTTTGCATTTGACTTTTTAAAAATTCCATTCAAATTAGCTTAACATAAATGTAAACTAAAATAACAGATTTCATATAAATTACACAAAATTCATTTGTTATTATATGAGCCAAACTATTTAAAAGCTTTTACTCTTTGGGGTTTTAGTTTATTCTATGAGAAAATAATGATCTTTTCGACAATGTTAATTTTTCATCAAATTATTTTTATAAGCCTTATATCCTAAAACAATATCCATTAACAGTGTTATGATATTTGAAAATAAATCAAGAATTGTGTATATTTTAGAATATTCTGGTTAAATTATTATTAAGTTACTTTGTACTCGAAATTGTATTTTATCCATGCATAATACTTCATATTTATAAAATGAATATTCTTTTAAGAATGAGATGTTTCTATATCTAATTGCTGATTCTATTACATTCCTCTTGAAAATATTTAATTCTCTTCTCTAGCTCAAAATGCCATTCATTGTTTTCTAATTAACTTTGCCTAATTAACTTTGTCTTTTCCTAATTCTTTATCACTAAGTGTACACACTATGTCTTGAGAGAACTTGTTAAATTTTTGATAAATAAGTTAAAAATGCAAAGGTGGAGACATTTTTATAATGAGTGATGAGAATCTTTCTAAATACTCTTATTTTTTATTTTATCCCAGAAGTGAAATTATGCCTAACTCTCCAATTACATTGAGCTCACAGTTGTACTAGTTCCCTGTTTGCCACTTTGAAAACACACTTACTAATTCTAAAAAAGAAATCAGTTCTACAAATTCAACACCAAGATGAAAACATGTGGTCCATATCCTTCAATATATTTTGTGATTATTTCTTTTTCAAATATAATCATTCAGAAATGGAGCTTTTGTGTTTTCAGCTAAGCTTGCCCAGATACTCTACTTTCTGCCCATATCTGTTCCTAATGTGTGTAGTTTCTGTAGCGGGGACCAAAAAAGAAATCATTCTTTAATCATCTCTTTTATGGAGTCTGATCTGGCATAGCTTTTTAATGTCACTGGAATCTCTGCATATACAACATCCGTGAGCAGACTCTTCTTCCCATTGACTGGTAGTACTAGCAAGTATGTCTGATAGATAACTTACAGAGCAAGAGTAACCTGTGTATAAATTTAGCTTCCTCCATGAGCCTGCCAGGAGAAAAGCCCATCTTTCTTTTTATGCAACATAATCATGTCTTCCAAACCCAGTCTAAAACTTCAGCCTCCATAATTTGTTATTAGCTGTATTGGCCAACCATATCATTATCAATTATTTTTCTGAATTGTACTAGCACAGATAAATTAGTAAGATTTTGTGTTTTGTTTTTAATAAGGAATTAGATTAAATAGACTATTAAAATAAATATGAAATAGAAAAGACTACTCATGTTTTCCCACATAATTCACATGCACATTTAACACTGCATCTGACATGGGGCTGTTTTTTCTGATGATTTGCTAGTGTAAGGGTTATATCTGTAGGTCTCATGTATGGCCAAGGATTATCTAAGACTTGGCTCACATTGGTATTTCTTCATTCATTCTGTTGTCTGTTGTCTTTTCCTTCTTGGTGTGTCAGTTCCTTCTTGTTGCTGTTCTCCACCTGTCTCCTTGAACTTACTCTCTGACTTCCAGGGTTCTCAGCTTGTTGCTTCAATTAACTTTTCAATGGACCCCCTGGCAGCTCCCATGGTTTCCTGCTGGTGTTTTCACTTTTCTCCTGCTTTTTATCACTGTGCTTGCCTTTCCTCCCTTTCTGTTTATCAGTAGTCAGCTGGTTGAACTATTGTTTGGAGCACTATGGATTTCCTGCTGATTTTATCACTAATTCCCCACTGATCTTTTGTTACACTTTTATTTCATTTTCTACCCAATTCTGTCTTGAGGATGTTGGCATTATTTTGTAAGACCCAGTGCAAAGAGAGCAACTTTTCAAAGAATGGTTAATCTAGAGGCTATTTAGTTCCTTTCTCTATTAGAATTTACCAAGAGTGAAGTATATTTCCCACTGTGTCTACTGGGGAAAAAATATATTTGCTTTTGACAAGGTGTTGCTGTGATGTTAGTGCTTCAATTTCAAAATATTCCCCTAGTGACTTGTTAAACAACCATCATCTTTCCCAGACTTCATTCTGTTATCCTAGAGGTGGTTACCTTAAAGAGAATTGATATTACTTATTATTTACATTTTAAGAAGAATGAGCCTGGTATTTCTTTGTCTGGTCTAGCAATCTTCTTCGGGGTTACTACAAGGTCCTATTCTCAAGAGTGGTCTTCATAGTCTAGATCTAAAGTAAATTCTTCTCATTATTGATTTTTGTATTTTTTATGTTGGACATCACATAAGAATAGCAAGGGACCCCTCCAAGACCCATGAGTCTCTAGAGGCCAATATTAAGTTTCACATCAACTCTTGGTGTTGATTTCCTGGTACTTACAAAAAAACTTCCAATGCCTAAAAATTGTATAAGGATAAATAAAAAGATTTTTTTTAGTCTTCTGAGAAGATAATTTCTTTAAAAAGTTAATTTAAAAAATAAATAGACTACCTTAAATTCAGAAATTTCAAATGTATTCATTATGAACAACTTTTGGCCACATGCACTAATATAAGTAATATAAAAAATGTAACCAATCCAAAATAGTGGAATATAACTGTAGAAGTATAGGCTGTATAGAATTTAACAGAAAGAGATATGAGCTTTGGAAGCAGACATTTTTCTGTTTAAATCTAGACTTTGCCATGTTTTAGCAATATAATCTCAAGCAAGGTAATAATAATTAATTAACTGTGGTTTGGAGCACATCAATGATTTTCAAAGGTTTTTTTTTTTTTTTTTTTAGTCTTCTTGTTTATAAGCAAAACTTTTTAAAAATTATGCATAATATCTGCGTATTTATTTTAACACAGAAAGTCAGAGCTACTCTAGTGGGAGTGGAATGGGAGGCCCAGGGTTCTGAATGGTCTTTCTTCAACTTGTCCTACAAGGTGGCTCTCAGAAGCTTTTGTATTTCCCTAAGCTTCTGTAGAATGCAGTTTGAAAGCATTTGAAAACGTCTGGACTGGATAATATCACATCATGTTAACTACTAAATGCAGCAAATTATGCTATTGTTTATCCGTTTTATCATTATATTTCAGATGTGGTTCCATCTCTAAGACTGTAAGGATCTGCCACTTTAGTGAGACCTTCTTCACTTAAGCGGAGAGTACTAATGACAAATGCTCAGGTCCCCACGCCTTCCTCCCAACCACTCTGTCTCCCTACCAGGAGCCATGGTTCTTCCAGAATGAAGACCACCGTGGGCTTTAGCACTGGCTAAAGCATTCACCAAAAAAGCTTGCCACTCACCTGCATTGTTTCTCATCATCCCGACACTCACACTCATGGGGCTCTGCCTGTGCCCTAATCTCCCCTTCCTTCTGCTTCTCCAAAGGTGTCAAAATTCTTCAACTATACCCTCTGCAATTCCCTTACTCACACCAACTCCTTGCCCTTCTCTCCCTTCCTTGAATTAACCTTATAAAATGCTAAACCAAAATTACAATTTCTGCCAATACCTCTGCACCTGAAGATATATATATACACGTATATTTACTTTATATGTATGACCTCTAGACTCAAATGACTCCTAGTCTCTATTTAGTGGCCCTTCTGTGCTTTTCTTAGTTTTTTTCATGTTTCTATTCTCATAAATAATTATTGCATACCTTCTTCTGATCGTATAAATGCCTAACACCTCCTTCTCCATCTAACACCTCCATCTCCATCAGCTGGTGACATTAATTCCTGTGTAACTGAATTCTATGCGTTCCCATCAATACATACCTAACTTCCGCCATCTTCCCCTCTACCTTCCAGTTCTATAGATCAATACTCTACCTTCCTTTCTCCATTAGATCTCATCTCTCTCTTCTACCCAGCACTTACCTCCCTTCTATGTCATACATCAGTTCTTCTCTCTTTGCTGGATCATGCTCACCAGCCCGCAAAACCATGATAAATCTCCTCTCTCCGGTGAAAAATTCCCCCTTAATTCAGATATTGCTTGATTTCTGTGCTGCCATATTTCATCAGAACTCTTTGAAGGAGTTGTCTATGTTCACCATGCACCATTCCTTTGAAGTAACTCTTGAAATAACTCCATCAAAATTTCTGGTATTGAAGTCACTAACGCTCTCAGAATTATTAAATTCAGTGTTTAATTCTCTGTTTTTGTCTCATTTGACACTGCTGCTCACCCCCTTTTGAGACAATGTATTTGCTTCATGCTGCTCCATTGCTCTCATTTCTTTTCTTCCCTCACTGGCCATTTATTTTAAGTTTCTTTTGCTAATTTCTCATTTTTCTAACTTCTTAACATTGAAGTACCTTCCTTGAGACATGTTCATTTTCGTCTAGGTAACCCCTATGTGATCTCATCTAGGCTTATGCTTTTATAAACCATTCTCCAGATTTCTCTCTCCAGCCTGCACCTTCCCCCAAACACTAGATTCATATATCCAATTGCACTTGGATGTCCGATAGACATCTCAAATGTAACTTACCTAAACCAAACTCCTGACTCCCCCCATCCACAAAACCTGTTCCATTCCAATCCGTCACCATCTTAGTAAATGGCAGCTTCATTCAGTTGGGTTCTAAAGTCAAATTCTTTAGAATACCCCTAAATTTGTCTCTTTCTCTAGTACCCCACATCTAATCCATCACAAAATCGTCTTTCTGTCACTTCAAATTATATCTAGAGTCCTATTAGTTATCCCTACAGCCAACAAAAAGTCCCCTGCCCAAGCCCCCCACAAAAATTTTATCTGGGTTCTTTCAATACTCTTCCTTTAATAATTTTCTGTTTTTCCCCTTGGGCTACTGCAGTATATGTTAATCCACCAGCCAAAGTGACACTGTTAACATGTGAGTTGATTTATCATACTTCCAACAAAAATCTTTCAATGGCACCCCACTTCATTCACAGTAAAAGCTAAAATCATTTTAATGAACTATTATTGAAGTGTCTATATAATTTACCAGCCAAACTAAGACAATCTGCACAGTGGAGGGGGGATTAATAACAATCACTCCCAGGCAACATGTGTAAGCAGGCATAATACCAGACAAATTAGATGTGGCCTCCTACCTGCAAGTTCCTATACAATGTATCCCAGTCTCTGCAGTGAACTTGACCTCATCTCTTTCCTCCTTCCCTCTCTCTTGTACACTCTTTTCACTTATACACAGGTACTCTTGCACCTCCTAGAAACTGCCAAGCATGCTCCTGCATCAGGGTTATTTGCTCTTGCAGATCTCTTATGGTAGCCTTCCTTCACTGTCCGTGGAGCTCACTCTCTACTTTCCTTTATGTTTCTGCTCAAATGTCAACTTACTAGAAATGTTGCCCCAGACACCCTACCTAAATAGCGTTCTTCACCCACCCCTGGCATGGCCTTACTCCTTTATCTTCTTTTATATTTTTTACATACTATTTATTACTATTTGATATATTTTTAATGGATTTGTTTAATATTGCCTGCCCTGCCCACAAGGGTGAAAATTAAAGTGCAGGGACTTTGTCTATTTTGCTCCCTATAATAGGTCCTGGAACAGCAAAGATGCTTAATTAATATTGTCAAATTAATGAATGAAAAGTTTCTGCTTCATACCACATCAGTTCTGATCTTCTAACTTTCTGACATTGATCAGATCGTAAAAATCAGCTCATACTGCACCAATTCACATAATTCTCATTCATGCAGAGAAAGCCAGTACAATTTGATAATGTGAAAGATTTTCTTGTTTCCTTTTACTAATTGATACATGTTTATATACACATGTAAATACACATTTACACATATACATATATATTCTTTGAAATTTTTTGTATTATAGCTAGTTTTCAGAGGACTATGCTTGTATTCTGCATTCATTCATATTTTCTATTGTACATTTTTAAAAATGCACACAATCTAGTATGTTTTCTCTCCCTCTCTTGTTCTATGATTTGCCAAATAATTCTGGGTCCAAAAGTATTTGTTGATTAATTGGTTGAACAAATTCATATTACACATTCACTTCCTATTTAGGAAAATCAATTTTAATTCAGAAAGATTATTTCATGAATGTCAAATTACAGCAAGAGAACTGAATAGTTTCCATAGACTGAGGGGAAGAAAAAGGTCTAATTTCAAACTCAGATGAAACCCATTTCATTTCATTCCATTTCCCAAGTCATAGCCCCAAAGTAATACTTTTGTCAGCCCATTAAAGAAGTCTATTTTCATGATCATCTTATGTTCTAGCAGACACTTTATCTTAGATACAATCAGAAATTCATATTCGTGATTTCATTTCACCATTTATACCTACGTGTTAACTTCAACTTCACTTCATCTTTCTTTCTAAGGTATTTATTTCATTGGTTTACTTCCTACCTTATATAATTGATTTCATATTTATGACATATTGTCCAATTTTGTCCAATTTGGATTAGCTCTTTATAAATCAATTTGTTGCCATAAATCTATTAATATTTAGCATTATCAAAAGCATATTCTTCCTGAATATATGTCTTACTCCCATGTTTCATTAACATTAATAAGTAGGTTATTAGGAAACTTCAGAACTTTAAATTAAGTTTGCAAAATTGGAATACATTTTTAAAAATACTTGAATTTCTAGTTGGCTCAGCTTTGTTTATATGGTAATAATATAAATTACTTCATCCCTGTAATTGAATTGCTGGTAAATTTAAAGTTTATTTCATCTGAGGTGTAAATAGTTTACCAGACACTACACACTGCAGTGTGGTTTCTAAGTTAAACCAAGCAGATAAAATTAAGCAAAAGAGTCAGGGAGAAAATCTAGATTCAGAAACAAAGAGCTAATAATAGATGAATATGTCGTGCTTACAGTTATTTTGAATTAAATCTTTTTAATTGATGGAAATGATGTTTATATACAATGGAAAACATATTTTGAATTAATGAAACATATTGAAAAAGATGTTTCATTAATTCGATAGAAAGTGTAATGCAAAAGGTAAAAACTATAATACTGAGAAGATCGTGGTCAATTTTAATTTCCTTTTCATAACTCTTACATTGCTAGTGTTATTTTACAATGAAAATATATTAACTTTGTCATCAACCTTTTTGTCTCTCTCTCCTCCCCAACCAAAAACAAATAAAAAGAGCAACAAACAAAATGTCAGTTATCACATCCCAGTAATAGATTTTACCTCCTAAACATTTACTGAAGTTTAGTGGTTACAAATTCTCTTTTATATTATAGCATCCTCCTAACAAATCTCTTGGTCTTCAACCATGATCATCTATAATCCATTCCACTATAGACAGATACATCATTCTACAATGTGAAATAAATTATGTCTCCTCACAGCTTGCGATCTTCTTGCATTTGGCCTCCAGTTGATTTCAAGATAGAATTTAAATTCCTTATTATGTTGTTATGGCATAATGGTCCCTGTCTTCATATTCTGCCACTTCCTCATAGGCACTAATGTTCCGAGCATCATGAAGCACTTGGAGGTAACAATGTGTCCTTCTTTCTCAGCATCCCATTCCTTGCACAAGGAATTCCTCCCCCGGTGTGTTCCCATCCAATTTGTTGTTCTTCAAAAATCATCTGAGGCTCCTCCTCCTTACTGCTATCTCCTTGATCAATCCTAACCTTACTGAGTTAAGTGACCCAGCTATACCTGCCGTATGCTGGTAGCAAATCTCTAACATCATGTTATAATGCTTGGCTTTCCTTTGTATCTATGCACTAAGTTGTGAGCTTTCCAAAGCCTCATACAGCTTCATATCACCTATTTCTAACTATTTGGCACCAACAAGAATATGCTCAGTAAATAGATGAATAATGAATGTTGAATGAATTAATGTCCCTTGTGCTGCTATTAGGGTATCTTTGCAAAGATAAATCACTCTGCAGGAAATAATCTAAGTAAGCAAA
The DNA here is from genome assembly GCA_963575035.1 of Avahi laniger. Taxonomy (NCBI): domain Eukaryota; kingdom Metazoa; phylum Chordata; class Mammalia; order Primates; family Indriidae; genus Avahi; species Avahi laniger. Next base: position 123,240 of record CAUYSK010075103.1, read on the forward strand.
GTTTCCCAAAAAATATATATTAAAAGTATGACTAATGGATATTAAATATACTAAAAGTACGTGAGATCATGTTAGACTAATATAAACTCATTTCGTATAATTCTGCAAATGAACAAAATAGTATGATATTATTAGTCTCACCAAAGAGTATAACAATGATAGATGCTCCTTTTATAGTCAGAGAACTTTGCAAAATCTGAATTTTACTTTAGTACCAATATTCTCATACTCAACATTTGGAATTTCATGATAGCTGGTATATATTTTGCTTTTGTTCTATTTCTTAATTGTATGTATATTCCTATTATAAATATCTGGAAAACAAATATTATCAAACAAAAATAATTTATTAAATCCTCAGCAAATTATTGTTCTATTGAGGTATGAATAAATGGAATCATACAAACAGGTTTGAAATCTGTATTATTTACAGTAAAACATTTATCATCTATTGAAATATCATCCATTTTTAAATCTACATTAAGAGCTAGCCTAAATACACTATTGTTCTTAATTAATTTTTGCTGTTTGTGGTTTGGCAATTCTCCGTGATTTGCATACCATGTTGCTTATATCTATCTATTTTAGAATATCTGATGATTATATTTTATACTCTAAAGGGTATTATTGCCCAAGGGCATGTGATAGCTGCTAGAAATCACAGGCAGGCAGGTACTATGTACATTTTTAAAATGATATGTTGAAATGATACTCAGTTTGGCTTAGGTGTTTCCTTTGATTCATTTGTTTTTTGAAACAGTGTCTTCAGTTGTTCTAGATTGTCAGTGATTTTATATGCATAAATGAGGATTACATCTAACTCATTCTCAGTTTTGGCCTGACTCATTAAGAGAAGCGATTTCATTACAGATGTGAAAGGCAACTGCACTTTTCCTAGGGCCTGCTGTGCCAGCTGGAAAGCTTTTTCTCCAAAACAATCAGATGAGATGACTGTAAAGAAAATGAGTGACAGGTCTGCACAGCATGCAGGCAAACCTGTAGAGCTTATATGCATATCAGATATTACAGGAAACAACTTATGTAGTTTTAGTCATATTGTTGACAGACTACTTCTGCTCAACTCGAGACACATTGAACTATACAATATACATTGACATAACGCTGAGAAGCAAATTACATACTGTTTTTGAAATGTTTTTGATACCATGCTGGTAAACAAAAGTCTGTCCTTATTACCACAATGTCTAATATATCCTTTTAGAAGTGGCAGAATCCCAGGGGACAGGTAGTTTGAAGAATGTGAACCCCAAGAAGCACGCTCTAAGCCATAAAGCTCTTATCTGTCAATATCATACACGATAAATGTGTTAAAAAAGAGCATAATGGTGTGCTATTTTTATTGCTGAGACATCAGTCTTCTTTATGTTTACATTAGGGACTTGTTAAGGTGCAGAATGTTTTGCCCACTAAATGTCTATATGAGACAAGATTGTCAACTCAGCTGTAAACAGAGGGCACGTTTCCTAGAAAAATCTCTGAAATTGGCTATGCAACTATAAACAGTGGAAAGCCTTCTTAATTCCTATTTTTTGTTGATAATTGTTTAAGGCTTTGAAAGCAAATGCAGATATAAATGTGATCTTTAAAAGCTTGTTAGGTTTACCTTAATATTGTATTGTTTTCCTTCCATTTTTATCAGACTGAATCTATACCAAACAATGGCCATAAAACAACCATTAGTAATCTCTTCCACCCAGTGGATTCACAATATGTAAAGCATGCTCTGGGGATTATTCTAAAACAGTGAATGTTAGGTGAGATTTTTCTGGGATTAAGAAGGTGGCTTTTATTCTACTGTTCAGTAAAAAAAAAAAGTTGCTTTTCACAGTTTTTATAATTTTTCCACATCTAAAACTTAAATAAAGAAACTTGGGAATTTTTATCATATTTGCTATGGTCTGAATGTTCACATGCCCCCAAAATGCATATGTTGAAATCCTTATACCCAAGGTGATAGTATTAGGAGTTTGTGTCCTAGGAGGTGATTAGATCATGAGGGTGGTGCTCTCATAATTGAGCTTAGTGCCCTTATCAAAGAGGCCATAGGGTACCAGCTTGCCTCTTCCACCATGTGAGGACACAGTGACAAGGTGACATTTATGAACATGAAAGTGGGCTCTCACCAGACTCTGAAACACCAGTGCTGTGATCTTGGACTTCCCAGCCTCCAGTAGTGTGGGAAATAAATTTCTGTTATTTATAAATTACCCGGTCTGTGGTATTTGGCTATAGCAGCCCGAACAGACTAAGACAGTATTGTTGAGGGAAAAAGTAGAATAAGACCTTTGAAAATGATCTGCCTGTGGGAGGATGGGAAATGAGGAAAGGAAAAGAGGGCCAACGCCATTAAATGTCTGTACGTTAGCCTTATTATTCCCTTCCCCAGTACCTGACACCTCATGGGCACCTTGGGTACTGATGGCCTTGGCCACAAAAACCACCAAATATGCTCTTTACGTTTTACTGCCATTTAGTGCTACGAAAAAGCATAGCTAAGTGAATCAATGAGTAACCATAAGTGACACTTGCTAATTTGTCATTAAATAAGGTTTAGGGGGAAAAAAGTTAACTATGATGCATTTCAACAATTGAAGCCCCAGGATCTCTATGATATTTCATAAAACTAAGAAAATAAAATTACAGTGTAATAGAACTGTTCAGGAACAACATTGTCATTTGTTGGTTTTGAGTTCTAAGTCTTCACTGTTAAATGTGGAAATCTTGTTGTTCTGGGCCAGATTAAAATGAAACCTTGAAAACTTTTTTTTTTTTAAAGCTACTTCAAAAACAAATCTTGTAATGGCTTATCTCACAGAGAAAACAGAAATTTTAGAATTTTCTTTTAGAAAACAGAAATTCAGACACAACTATCACATTATTTTAATACCCTATGTCTAAATGATCAATGTTTGTGTCTTAGGAATTATTTAAATCACCACTCTTTCTATCTGATATTGTTCATCAGATCAGTGTCTTTCACAAATGAAAAATTGTGATTAATTTTCAAAGAAAGGAGTTATATGAAATTTTTATTCAAAAAATATTTGAGTGTTAGTAGTATAGGTGCTTAATCAGAAATCAAACCTTTCTCTTTTTGCTCAATTAGCCAAGACTTTTCAGGGCTAAATAAACATCTGACAGAAACAAATAAATGTTATAGATGTCTTTTATTCCTTTTTTGGTGAGAATAGGTAGAGGTTTTTAAATTCATTGGCATTAGGATCTAACACATTTCTTTGTGACTTTTAACGTATTGAAAATATTCTAGTTGTTATTGCAGGAAGGTCTAGCTCCTATAAGATGTCATGCATAAAAAAGGCAACCAGCAAAAGATGGAAACAGACCAAGCTAGAACAAGACCTATCTCTCCACCAGTGAAATCCAAAGATACCTGGCCTCTCCTCTCACCTCCCATTTCCTCTGCCAGCCCCTAACATTGTATGAGGAGCTTTGAGAAGAAATAATAAAGGAGTCTCACAATTTTAGATGAAGGTTCTCTCTCTTCCTCTCCCACTCCAAGTGCGAAGGTAGAAAGGGATGTCAAAGAGCAGAACAGTGTTCCTTCTCCCACTTGAAGCCAAGGGTCTAATAACCACAAGGGAGTGGATGATTACAGATTGAGGCCAAATCTTTAAACCGGACTTGGTTTAATAATTAAAATGGACAAGAAAGACATGGAGTCTGCCTAAGAGTTCATGGTAAAACTGAATTGAGGATCTTCAACCTGTTATGCTTTCCTTCCTTAATCAAATGGAAATTTCACACAAAATTTGAAGCTGTTCTAGAAAATTAAGTGTCTATTAACGGGGCAGAATTATAGCCTATTAGAACTGAAAAAGAACATCAACATCACTTACTCTAGGACTTAATTTTGGAGATGAGCAAATTGAGAAAGTTTGAATGAATTACCCAAATTTACAAGATTAAGTCAAAGCTAGTTCTAGAAGTTAGATGATCTGACTTGCAGATCTGAGTGTCATCAAGAGGTCTTTGTAATAGGACTTGAAAAGCGGGGGCACTGTGAATCTGAAAATATAGTTTACTTCATTGTCTCCTGCTGGCATGTCCTTCCAAACTCAGATGGGTTCTAAAGTAAAGTAAGATAAGTTTAAACTAGGTAGTATTTTACTTTAAATCATTTCTCTGTCACTTTTCAATAAAAAATCCTTAATTCTTGGTAACATAGTCCAGTATAAAATGGGTGAATAAATTTTATTAATTGTATGAACATAGTTCAGATTATCTAAATCTCCACTTGTAAACCGAGAAAAATATTTAAGTGATAATATAGGACTCTCTATGCTTTTTATCGGGAAAAATGTCATAATAATTTTAACCAGTTATGTGCTAGGTGCTGCTAAATTCTTTAAATGAATAGCTACAAACTACTTATGAAGCAGGTAACATTGATATACTCAATTTACAGATAAAGAAGCTGAGGCTTAGAGAAGTTAGTGGGCTCAACATTGCAAAGTATATGAGCAGGACTCAACCTCAAGCTGCCTTATTCCAGATTCTTCAGGCTTAACCTGTACACTGCCACTCTCAGTACTCTTTGAATTTTATAAGGAAATTGCATATATTAAAAGGGAATGTTTAAAACGGATTTTTAGCACTGAAGTAACAACATTTTAAAATGCACAGTTTGTATTTTAAGTGTATTATTTCCTATGCCCATTTCTTGTCTTTTTCTCTTGACCTTTCTCTGTATTAGGAGAAAACATACTTACTAGAATGCTCTTTTGAAACTATGGGAGACCGCGAGGCAGTCAGTGAAAATTCCTATAGAAAAACTTGAATTAAACATAAGAAAGAACAACATGTAATGAAAATATTAAAGGACATCACACACGTAATGAGAGTGTCAACACGAAGGAGGGGTTTTAGGATGAGAAGACTTAAGAGTTGTTTTCCCAGTAGATATGAGCTGATTGGTTTCTTCACAGCCCCTCCAGCCCACAATTTCTGCTCGCACACGCTTGTTCTTACTGAGTTATTGCAGGGTATTTATTACTAGGAACACAAGCAGTATTTTGATTTGGAGCCATAATGCAAACCCAAATTTGGCACAGTATATTCAGACATCACTTTAAACTTGGAAAATTATGACTTTAATTAAAGATTCAGCATAAAGCTAGCAAGATAATAAATCTGAAATTGATTCTTTGGTGTGGGTTACATTCCTGCGACCTCAACGGTCACATCCTCTCTCTGTGCTTACTACAGTTCCTCCCTCCTCACCCTTCTCCTGGAGTGGTTTTCTTCTCTTCCCCGCTCTGGTCTCATATTGTTAAAGAGCTCAAAATCTTAGATTCAATGAAAAAAAAATATTTTTACTAAGATGTAAAAAAGAAAAAAAATCTCTGAAACCACGTTAGGAAAACATATATAGCCCTCAGATTAAAATGAAAGAAATAGATTGAGTCACAGTGGAATGTAGATTTACTTTTATTTATTATCATAACATCTTTTTAAAAATATTATTCAGTGTAAGCTAGAATTTTTTTGTTGGATAAACCTCATTTTCAGCCTAAATGAAGATGAATTAACAAGAACGTTAGAAATTTTTACTTTGCAGTTAAAACTGAATTTGAACTCCTCTCAGTTTACAATAAAAGTTTTGAATTTACTTTTGGTTTGTGGCCTTCCTGCATGTTGTATTAATATTAACTAATGACTGACTCTTCCACATTAGTTACTAAACTGCTGGAATACCTAAGTTTTTTTTTTTTTTCTCCCACTTTTCAATATTCTAGCTCTTTCCATGTGACAATCATGTCCTTGCCATTAAGGTAAAAAGAAATAGGACTTAAAGATGTGAGTAAATGAATTTGTACAGATTTGGGGGAGAACGTGAATAGAAATCAGGTAGAAGGAAATAATGCATTCATTTTCCTGGAATTGCATATATGAATAACTGAGGAAGTTACTAGAAAGGGAGTGAAGCTAAAAAGTGAGAACTAAAAAGAAAATCCTAAGAAGTTTCTCTCTAAAGCTGAGGCTGTCACTCCTTAAAAGATTGCAGCTTGGTACAGGGGAGATCTCAGAACAGTGGGTGCTCTTACAGTTCCAGTGCATGCTTCAGTAGCCTGGAGTGACGGGACTTCTGGAGGACAGAGGGACTGCCATGCGGGTTTCTGTGGAAAAGCAAAGCCCACAAATGTCAATCTTAGCTCTCATTCAGAAAAACTTACACTTGTTCCCCAAATCATTTTTAAACACAAATCCTGTAAATTTCAACTGATATCCAAAAATCAAAATAACTTATGTGTGCATGCAAACGAAAACTAAAAAGAAAATAAAATATCTATTTAGCTAGTATCTTGAGCTTGATATCTTTTACAATGTTAATGGCCTTTTGCATTGTTCCTGCAGTGATAATTATGGGTGATAAATTCTGAAACACAGATTACACAGTACTGTGTACATTTGCAAGATGGCCTGCAGAGGCCAAAGGTAATACGTACTGGAATAGAAGAATTATTTGATATTCCCATTTAAAAGAAAAATCCTCAAGATACTCTATACTTTGAAATGAAACGTCAAAGAATATATGTCACATTGTCAAAAACACTAAGACAGGCATCTAAGTAAACACAAACGTTAAAGCAACTTAAAACACATTAATTGAAGGCTATTTCCTAACTATAAGATTGTTTTTTTTCCAGCTCAAATATTGCAGCTGAATCCAACATTTCATTTCTCTGACTTGTGTAAATTTATGATACATTTTCTTTCCCCTCAAGTCACTCTGTCCTAAGCAGCTCATCCTTTCTATCATTTGCTATATAGGAAATGCACCACATGGTTCCATTATGGGGGAAATAATGTGTAGAACTTGAATGTAATTCACTTTTAACTTGAAGACTTAGTGTTGAAATTTGCCTATGGCAGTTTCAGAATACATTTTAAAGGATCAACCTTATTTGAAGGAAGCATTTTGTGTATTTTCGCATCCTCTCCAGGATATCAGATTGATGACACCAGGGCCACCAAGCTGCCATCAGGACAATCACAGCAGTCACTTTTTACTTGATACCTGAAAAGCTCAAATCTTTCATTATGGAAAGTAACTACACCAAAGCACTTGATAAAATGTTTCTGGAGAAAAAAATATTTAACTTAAATATGTAATTTTATGCAATGCATCTCTGAGACTAAGTTTTTTCCAGCCCCAAAGACAAACTACGCAGCTGGTATTCTTCCATTAGGGGTGCATTAGTGTCTTTAGTACAACTACATTGCATTTAGGATGCTACGTGAATACACAGTTGCATTTTGTGCATTAAGCTATTAAAAGCCATTTTAAATGAATTTTGAATATTGGCAAATGATATATCATTTAATAACCAGTCTAAATCATATTCTTTTCATTGTCCTGCTGTGCATCTTAATGGAGTGGGGGCAAGCAGGATATTAGAGTAGTTAATGAACAATATTTTTATATTTACTTCTTTAAAATACTCTAATAAATTCCTTCTTCATGAAGAATAGGCAGGAAAAGGATTCCTTTCGGAGCTAAATGGTAGTAGTATTTAAGAACTTGTTTGAATTTGGGAACATTACTTACCATATGTCCATGTGTTCTTTGTGATCCAATTGAATAAATCATCACTAATAATTTCACTCTTAAACCTGAGATAGCAACATGTTTTGAAAATAAAACATATTAAATAAAAGCCCCAAACATCAAAGACATAAATTTCTTCACATAATCACCAGACTGACCAGTCTCTGATTAGAAAGATCAAATTTACCTCCCCCAACTAGGGAGGGGACATATTTCATGGCCCCAGTATTCCACCCATTCAGAACACTGGAGTATAATTATCTTTAGGGCTCTCCTTGTCAGTAACATAGATCTTAGCCTTTTATCCACTTCCTAATATCCAGAGACATGCTATCTGCTGCTGTTGTCCCAGATATAAAACTTGTCTTATGTCATTTGCACCAGTTGGGATTGCCTTCAGTTGTAAGTAGCAACAACAACAATAACAACAAAGAGTTTTTTGAACATTTGGAGCTAAATTTTTCCACAGAATTTATGAGGAACACAATTAATGACATTGTTTCACCTTCTTGGACTCTCATATGGATCAACGTTCTTTCTATCCATTGGCCGTCAGTAATTACTAGCTTTTTTCCTCTATGCTTGTTGCATTATGATCCCATTTCTAGACATCATCATCATATTCACAAGGAGAAAGCAATTTATAGGGGCAGGGGCAGTTACCAGAGGCAGGCTAGAGAAAAAAATCTCCTGGAAGTGCCCCATCTCACCTCCTCTAATGCGTCATTGAACAGAACTGGGTCACATGCTTACTCTAAATTACCAGGAAGACTGGGAAAATATTTTCTTTTTTCCTTAGAGGGAAAGGCAAGCAAGATATAGATCTGTTAGGATTGGCTAAGAGTTTGCCAATCAAGAGTAACTAACACTGCAGCTCAAGTTAGTCTCATTGTTGTCTGTGCCTTTCTTTTGCTCTTTGTTGTTCTCTCTTATCAGGTGTGATTTTGAGAGGTGTTATCCCTGTTGATTGGATCCTTGCTTGGTAAAATCTGAAGCAGGGACGGTGTGACAGAGTGACGACCGCAGTTCCACACAGCTTTTATTGCAGGTTTCAAAGAGCAAGTACGTTTCCAGAGGGGAAAGGGGTCTGTCTCTGCAAGTGGAGAAGACCCTGGGGTCTTACCACACTTCTGCTTTTATGTCTGTACCTTATGCTATGCTAAATGGTGGGTGGAATATCCATCATGTTTTTGAGAAAAGGGTGGAAAGTTCTTAGAGCCAAGAGTCCTCCCCAATTTTCTTCTTATAGGGTAACTTCCAGGGGTTGCTATGATATTTGTAAACTGTCCTGGAGCTGGTCGGTGTGGTTTTTACTATGCTAATGTATGTTAAGGGGGGAAAGGTTACCTTTGGGCATGAGCTCCTAGTTTCTGTGCATGCTCCTGGCCAGAAAAAGTCCCTAACCTCAAGTTCCTGCTGTTTGGGTTTGATTCTAGGCGCTCATTGGCCACCTCATTTTCACCCCCCTCCTCTTTTCATGTCCTTAGTGCTGCCAACCCGCACCTGTCCCTCACATTATGTTGGTGAAACACACGAGGCCACTCTGTGCTCTGTGTAGGGACACTCTATCACTAGACTGTCTAGGCAGTGGATGGCAGTGGAGGCATAAGTAGGCAATGCTGGTTTTTAGAGGTCTACCTCTAAGTTATAGAGATTTCTCTGGTAGGAGGAGGTTCCTAAAGCAGAATACAACCCTGAATTCGGGAACTGGGGAAAGTCCGTGCTTACAAGGGGAGCTCCATAACTTACTCAAGTGCGAAAGACAAACACAGCTGTGTGATGCAGGGTTAATAGTGATTGTATACAGTGGAGCCTCCCTTCTATTGTGAAGAATCCTCCTTAGATCGACAATTTGTTCTGCCTTGTCCCTTGCAGTGGATAACTTTTCCTGTAGCTGTCTCCAGTGGACAGCATGCCTTTTTCTACTATTCCAAAATCTTTCTACTTTCCAAATCTAATCTTTCTACCATTCCAGAATCTTCGTGATTGCTCTTTGGCATTACCTATCTATGAAAACATCATTTCATTGTTTACTCAAAATTGTTTAACAAAGTTCTGACTTTGGAAACTCAACATTTTATAAGATCTGTATATATCCAACCTTGTGGTTTGCTGACCTCCAAACACCCCCTTCTTTTCTAAGAACTTGTGTAATTTGCTCAGAGTTTTACTATCTAACCCACATTCTGCCACTTATAAATTCCTATGGAGAACTCATCCAACTGTCTGATCTGAGTCTCCTGTCCCTTAGGAGCAATCCTTGCCACCACACAATAGGTGACACCCGCATTTCCCCCCTTGGACTCATTCCCTTCACAGCTGCTCCTCCTCCAAGACCTTGAATTCAGAGCTCTTGTGTCTGTGCAAAATCTCTTTTGCTTCCTCCTCTCCTGTGTCTTGAGTCCCCATGAAACACTATCATTTTTACTCTCTTTGTCCTTCTTCACCGTCCACCAAACCAACTTTCATCTTTGGTTCACTGGTACCTTCTGTTTACTCTTGACTTTCTCATCACACCTTGGCAGAAATGGTAATATTGGAGCAGGAAAATACATTTGTGTGTGTCGAAGACCTACTTTGCAGAGCACACTGCAGGAACATTTAGATGTGTTATTTCATTCGATCCTCAGAATTGTGGATGGTCCTTACAAATCTTTTCAAACTCCTTCTCTAGTTAAATGGGGCATGTCTCTGGTGGCTACAGTGCACCCCTGTACATAACCTGGTCCCACAACCATTCTTTTTATTCTGATCCCTTTCTCCATCAAAATCAAGTTTTATGATTTTAAAACTTTCATCTGGTAGTTTATCACGAGAAATCAATCTCTTCACTTTCTCTCTTTCAGTGTCCACCGTGAGCCTCCTTATCCAGACTGTTGAAATAGCCATTTTCTTGGGCTTTTCTCCTCCAGCTTTTTTCACTCCAGTCCTTTTGTCTATTCCTTTTTATTTTTTATCTTCTTAAAACACTGATTTAAATGCATATCTCAGTTTTCCATCCTTCCATCATGTCCACTTTCCTGTTATATTCGTATTCACCTCTTCATGCTGCACTGAAGGCTTTCTGCAGGTCAACCCACATCTGTCTTCCCAGCCTCATCCTCCTCACTCCTACATATTTACCTGTTTGTCTGAACCATTTCCTCTCCCTTGCATTCTCCTGCCTGTGTTCCTCTGGTATTGCCTTTCCTCAGTTCAAAATGACAAAGCTTTCAATAGCCACTAGCTGAGATGTATTCTTTTATTTAAGGCACAGATTAGATGCAATTTTTTTATTTTCTTCTCATCCTAACTTAATGCATTCTGAGTCTCTGCCTTGTCCTTCTATGATACTTTATGCTTCTCATATGGCACTTACCAAATACTTCCTGGGAAATGGATACTAGAAAGTATTCCTGGTATATACATTACCACATTATCTTTTAAGCCAGCTAAAAATAAGGAAAATGTTCATATACATTTTCAAAGTTGCATATAGCTTATGATCAACAAAAATTGTTGAATAAGTGTTTATTGTTAAAAAATAGTTAAAAATATCTTCAACTAGTTAAGATCATCTAACATCAAGAGCTCAAATGGAGCATTGGTAACTTTAGGACAAGGTATGAAGTCATCAAAAATAAAATATCAATAGCAAGATGAGATTAAAATCATGAGAAATACAAAGTACATTTTTCATATAGTAACATTGGATAGGAAAGGTAAAAAAAGTTATTACATATAATCTTATCTCTCAGTTATTAGAGAGTTGCTCTCAAATCCTCTACACATAGGTGGCTATGAAGTTGCAGAAGTTACCAAAGAAAGAAAATCTACTACTCTTCTGTTGAATAATCCAAATGCTTAGAAACACTCAAATCGACATGATATTGCACAAAAGCATGGGCCGGATAGAGGCTGGGGAAATATATATATTAAGAAAATATAGACATTTCCAAATATGTGATTTGTTCTTTATGTCAGTGGTTCTTGGAAAAGCAGCAGCATGCAAGAAAAGGTTTAGAAATGTGCTCTGACCAACTGAACTAGAAACTATGAGGTGGGATGCAGTATCCTGTGTTTGAATAGTCCCTCCAGGGGATTCTGATATACATTGAAGTTTTAAAACCACTGACTTAATTAACCACTGGCATATCCTTCTGCTTATTTATGAATTCACCCCAAAATTATAGAGCACACTATATAGGCATACCTCTGAGCTATTGTGAGTTCAATTCCAGACCTTAGCAATAAAGTAAATAACATGATAAAGCAAGTCACACAAAGGTTTTGGTTTCCCAGTGCATATAAAAGCTGTGCTTATACTGTAATCTATTAAGTGTGCAGTGGCGTTATGTCTACAAAAAACAATACACATACCATAATTAAAAGAACACTCTATTGCTAAAAAAATATTAACAAAGCAAGCACATGCTGTTGAAAAATGGCACCCATAGATTTGCTTTACACAGAGTTGTCACAAACCTTCAATTTGTAAAAAACACAACATCTGCAAAGCACCATAAAATGAAGAATGCCTATATAGTCAGGAGATAGTTAAGGAAAAAAAATATCTATTCATCTTCCCAGAGAAAAATCTAAATTTTCACTAAAGTAATGTCTTGGTAACAGTCGAATGGAATGATAAGAATGAAATGGAATAAACATATTTATACAGCTGATTGGAAAGTACTGACTGAGCACCTGCGCCCCTCAGGTTCTGTCTCTTCACGACACACCCCATCTCCACCTCCAGCCTCATTAGACATGGAGCCCTGGAAGTCAAGGACTGTGTCTATTCTGGAAATCATCAGGCACAGTGAGGCTGTGTGCACTAGGTATTTGGAGAACACATAGATTCAAGACAGTCGAATATAAACAAGACAAATGTGTTTCCTGCCGCATGGAACATGTTCTAGTCAGGAAGATAGTGCATAACAAATAACTTAAACATTTCTAACTGAAAAGTTTGAACTGTGTGCCCTGAAAGAGACAAAGCAAGTAGGCTTTAGATGGGTGATCAGAGAAGGCCTCGCCAAGGAGTTTACCTTTAAGCTGAGACCCGAAAATTCAGACACAGTCTGGGGAAGAGCTGAAGGGAGAGCTTCCTTGGCAGAGAGTACAGAAGGAGCAAAGGCCCTGAATGAGAGAAGAGTCAGTGTTATTATGACAACTGTGTGTCTGTGCTTAATTAGAGAGTGGGAGGTTGATGGGAAATGAAGTTGCAGAGGTCACAAAGAGAAGATTCAGGGGTTTTTGAGTCAAGGCAAAGAGTTAACTGAAAAAAATAAATGCCCTCTCCTTTAACATCAAATGATGCTATAAGGTGATAGAAGATAATTCACACTTCTTCAAATTGTGATTGTTCTTAAGGAAAGAGTAGTTAAGAGTGAAAGGGGGGGAATCTAATTATTAGGTGCTGAGTTTTTATTGCTGAAGAAGGCAATTTAGTGCCAGGTTTCACATTATAATTCTGCAACTGTCCCGTTATCATTATCGGTCAATATATGTCAGACGGAAAGCTCAGGTCTGTCCAGCCCCTTGGCGTTCCTTGTAACATCAGAAGAATTTTAACATTTTGGGCATGCAAGTTCAAAACGCCAGCTTTTACCATCTGCTCCTCAAGATGGAGAATTGGACACCTCAGAGAGTTAGGGTAAACCTGCTTGAAAAATAACTAGAAGATCGGAGGCAAAGAATACTGTTGGCTAAAGATGCCATTCTCTTCACTCTCGCCAACCTTGGAAAGGCTGTGTGTGCCCAGTATTAGAAGCTGGGTTACATGATCATTGAAGACAGGCAGAGTCTAAACACAGAACATCTTTGTGATTCGTTTAGCTCTTAACCGAGTTATTACAGTTAATGCTAGGTGAGTGAATATTGTCTTGAACTTGAAAGGGAAAAATGGAGAGCAAAATTTTCCACCTGGATTTCATACTGTTATAATGTTATTTTAAAAGGTCTCAGCTGCTTTCTTTTAAATATTGAGCAAACTATTCTTGTGGAACGCTCACACAAATAACACCAACATAGTTTACTTGTCTATAAATAATGTTTTATTTCCTTCATTCTTCTACTTAAAATTGTTTTGTAAGTTTGCAATTTCAACCCAGAAAACACTGTCAATCACAAGCAGTACGAAGCCCCCTTTCACTGTCAGGGCACGCCATGCCGGTGTTTGTAATATAATTAAATCATATCAGGGCAATTTCATGCATTGCCACAGCTAGCTCCTTATTGCTAACCTTTTTTTTTTTAAATTCTGTATTATTTGTATATTTAAAAAGTATGGTCCATTTTAGAGAGCATAACACATTCTCATTTATTTATGCTCTTGTCTGCTTTTTAAAATAACCATTGCATTTCTGTTTTCCATAATATTGTCAGGATCTTTTTCCTTTTTTTGTTTTTGTTTTGTTAAGGGAAAGCAATGCTTGAATGCATTAACTTTGTACTTTGCAAAGCATCAGAGTTATATTGCAACCCAGGGAATATTATCATCCTCAGGTTAAATTTCTAGGGGTTAAATTGTATTTGAAAGTGAAAATAATTCAAGTTTTGTGAATTCTAGGTCTTCTTTTTGAGCTTATTTTTTTTCAGCGAGATGAAATAATGATCTAAAAAAATATGCATTTTTGGCCAGGCGCAGTGGCTCACGCCTGTAATCCTAGCTCTCTGGGAGGCTGAGGCGGGTGGATTGTTTGAGCTCAGGAGTTTAAAACCAGCCTGAGCAAGAGCGAGACCCTGTCTCTACTAAAAATAGAAAGAAATTAATTGAACAACTAAAAATATATAGAAAAAAAAATTAGCTGGGGATGGTGACACATACCTGTAGTCCCAGCTACTCGGGAGGCTGAGGCAGGAGGATCGCTTGAGCCCAGGAGTTTTAGGTTGCTGTGAGCTAGGATGACGCCACGGCACTCTAGCCCAGGCAGCACAGTGAGACTCTGTCTCAAAAAAAAAAAAAAAATAAATAAATAATAAAAAAATATGCATTTTTATAATACCACTATTTAGCATTTTCATATCTGAATTGTCCTTAGAAGTTTTCAGATGAAGAGTAGTGACATATTTGCTGTTGAGGAAAGACAAACTAAGTCTCATGGCAGTTTCGTGATTTTATGATAATGTTTTTGATGTGCCTCATTAAAGAAATCAAAATGCTTAGTTTGGTCAGTAAAGTATAGCGTGAATCAATCCATAAAATTAAATGTGCTTGATTAAAATAATAACCCTGATAAAATAAGCATTGATAATTTTTAAAGAATCTGTTCTATTTTAATGATAAAAGGATAGTAATACACCTTGATTTCAACACATTTAATCCTTGTAGTGAGGAAATTTCAAATACATTATAATTCGGCATGATGATGTTCATTATAATGATATACTATACCTAAAGCATCAAATAAGTAATCCAATTTTATCAAGTAGCCATTAATTTGAAACAAAATATAAATCAGCAACATAAAAAGCAAGATGTCAATCTTTATTATCTGTTGTTTAGTATTATTTAATTTTTTTTTTTTTTGCTATAGAACTGTCTTTGAATATGTTTCTAAACAATTGTCAGAAGTCATATAAACACTAAAGAAACTGGCATTGTTAAAAATCAGTCTGATTAACCATGGTAGCATAAATTGAAAGTTTGGAAATGTGATAGTAAATGAATGAACATTCTACATATTCTCTGGTACTATACATAAAAAAAGAGGGGTCTGATATGCACTCAAGACTATATAAGGGGTCTTATGACATAAAACCATATTAAAATAGATTCCAAGTGTCTAATGATAAGTTCTGTACGTAGCTGGTCTGCTTTACCCATTTAATTATTTTCTATTCAGTAATTTTATTTTCAATTACATGGTAAATATTTAACAACTGAGAAAATTAACATTTCAAGTTTTAAACATTATGGAAATGGATTAGCTCAAAATTACACACAGTAGTCACTCTTCTATTTATTTTCACCCCATACCAATTTTTTTTCTTAATTCCCTCATCTGCTTGCACTATATACTCACTTAACAAAACTAATAAATTAGATTAGGGAAACCAGTGGAAAAACTGTAAGTAGAATGAGCATTGGCTAATCCAAAAATTAATTTTTGAACCAAATAGGATTATTACCTCAGGATAACAACAGCTAAATCTAGCCTTTAAACAAAAGATAACTTTTCTTTCATTTGGAACATTTTTTATTGGCAACAATTTCTCTACCTGTTCATAAACCATTGCTATTTTAAAATCACATTACATTATATGCCTAGCATTGTATCCCAATAAGTAAATATATTTCATTCCTAACTTACCTTTCAATTGCTCCCTTTATACCAGTCAGGCAAATAATTTTTGGTTCCATAAATCCATGGTTATTTTGCTTGATCAAACACTAAGTATTTTTTGTTTTGTGTCTTGCAATGCTTGTCTTTTACCTGAAAGGCCTTCACTTCTGTGCCTCAAGTTCTGTGATAAAATGAGACCAACATGAGAATAGAAAGATTTGGCCATTTGGCCAAGTCAACTCTACCCTCCTCACACCTACACAAATTACAGTCACCACACCCTCCTCTCAGTGGTCTACTTCTTAGCTAAGTATTCCCAGGACATACAATTTTTAATAATTAAATTTTCTTCCTATTATTAACTTATTCTTCCAGTTTCCTATCTGTCAATTTCCAACTCATCCAGCTAGAAAATGGTGCCCTTGAAGGCATCTGAACAATCCAAATGGTTTCTGTGACCAAAATTTTACCGTCAAGAGTCACAAAATCTCTCACCTTTCCCTAAAACATCTCTTGCTCTGAGACATCCCCATATACATATCCACTAAACCTACTCCAAAATCTATTCTTATTTCCTCTTCTGATTCTCTTTTTTGTCATCAGTGTCACAAAGGATTGTCATCCACATTTCCTGGTTTGTATTTTCTGGGCGGAAGACAGATTAAAAAGTAGACTACAATTTAAGCATGTTTCAGTTATTCATTTAAATGACTAGTATTAACCAAAGGTTCTTCTATCATATGTGGTTATTCATCAATACTTTAATACAATAATCTATATTTTGCCTTTGCCTCAATCTCCTAATAAATTAAGGTAAAAAAAAATTCACTCTCCAAAAGGAAATATTTTATGTTCTCTTTTATTTTCTTCTCTGATTCTATTCCTTTTTTAGTAGTAATGTTATAGATGCCATTTATTGGGAACGCACTGGGCCTTGGAACTGTTCAGTGATTTATGTTACCAATTTAATTCTTACAATATCTCTATAAGTAGGAATTGCTATTTTTACTCATTTGTAATCTAGAGTCCCCAAGGAAACAGGAGCTCAGAGAAGTTAAACAACTTGCCAGAGATATCACAGCCAGTAAGCGGTAGAGACAGTATGTATGTCCTGCTTTACCAGAGGCAAAAGCCCATGTTCTTTCTGCTCTATAATATGTACCTTAAGTTAATTAAAAATTACAAATTTATTACAACCAAATATATAAGACAACTTACTTTATGAGTTTTAGAAAGTTCTAAAACTGCTTTCTATTTACTCCTGTGAACTTCTCAAACTGGTATTTGTGAACAAATATTTGGATGGGCAAATTTTATTTGTTTGTATTTTTTTCTTCTTCTTCCCTCCTCCCCTAACATATCACTTAGGTCAATAAGTCTTGTTTTTAAACACTGTCTTATTTATAAATCAGGATGTTTTCTTCTAGCTAAATTTATCAGTGCAAATTTCTCTATCTTAGGAAACTGAAAACATGGCATTCTGGCCTTTGTCAGTACCAGCATTAACATTGACTCAAATCCCTTCTATTTTCACCTAAAATGTTAGGAAAACTTATCTGTGAAGGAGCAAAGAGTGTGGAGCATGACATTCATTAGAATGCAATTGACATTTTTGCTGAAAATAAAACTTTCTAAAATATATCTCAGCACTTTCTGATAAATGTACATATAAAGGCTTGACGCACTTATAATGTTAGTTTAAAAGAAGGGGAATTATGCCACTTCTGACAGTTTAGGAAGTCATGATCTAGACAGCCACGTCAGATTATCATTTTAACAGGTTTAACTCCCCCTTCAGTTTCTTAGAACTGGAAAGGGAGTCACCTCTGAGGAGAAACAGGCTTCATTAGTCGAACTCCTCCCAACATCATTTAGAGATAATTTGTTTCCCACAACCAGAGTTATATACATGATTTCTCTTGCATTATCCAATAAATAGCATTTTACAGGGTATAATTATAGTACCCTGATACATCGTGGGATAGAGTCCTTTGTTAATCTAAGATGCTTTATATCACTTCATTTGCATGCTATAAATATTGTTTCATAAAAAGTGGTTTTAGAGCTGGCTGCTGTACTTCCTCAGTTTTTACATCCTTTATACACACACATTAACCTGTCTTAAGAATCAGCTTAAAATATCTTTCCTCATTTTAGCTAGTATAACGTGGATCAAAATAGAGGCATTTAGAGCATTGACTTAATATTGAAATTTTGCTAGAGTGCTTTCCAAGTCAGTAATTGCAACCTCTCCCTGAAGTATATAGTATTATATTGATCCCGGATTCATCACTCACAGCTAGTCAACCACTTGACTCTATTGACAGTGGCAGTGAATGTACAGCAGGTAGGAAGCATTAGAGTACTTATGGTTTCCCTCTGGTTTCACACTTAGTGTTTTCTAATTTGACATCGTGAGTGGCTGCTGAAATCACAAGTAGTGGGGAGAGAGAACAGTTGGGAGGATGGTTGTATGAGGAGATGTTCCTGTAAAAGGATTTTTTTTGTTGTTGTTGTAATTTGTGATTATTCAGCTATAGTAAATTAAACATTTCAAATTCTTTTATCGATGCTTACACATGTTAGAGGAACAAAGTTACATTTCTACTGGTCTATTTAGTTCCCATTTGGGGAGTAACAATTGAGAAAAATTATCATGAGGAAATGTTGGAAATATCTTTAATTATGAGTATCATCTCTTCTCTCTCTCCTCTCCCATTTCTGCCCTCTGTCTCTCACAGAATAGACATTAGATAATCCTATGCCCATCAATTTGATAGATACCACCACAAAACTCTCAACCAAGGTCTTTTTGATCAAATATGCTCTGAGCCACAGATAGGCACCAAGAGCTGTTTTCTACTGGAGGTCATCATAAGCAATCCCTTCAGTAGGAATTTCGGTAAAAATAACTCGAGGTATTTTGCAGCATTTATTTGTTCATTTTTTTCAACAAGTCCTCTGTGGGGTAGGGGAGTATGTTTGCATATCCATTGAACCACATATTGAGGAAACAAAGAAGCATAACATAGACTTCTCATCCTCAGGTACTCATACCTTAATGGGATATAGGGGAAAATTGTACACAGATAATAAGAGCATTACATAATATGCTATAAGAAAAAATACTATATGCCTTATTATTATTAGAGCACAAAATATAAAACCTCTAGAGATTGGGGGAAAACTCCTCAGAAAACCCTTATTTTATAGGCTGAAACCTCATCTCATTAATTCACTCAGAACTGCAGTTGGCAGTGCTAAATTTCCAAGCTGACGAGCACCATGTGAGGACGAAGTTACCGAAAGTACACCCTTGAGAATCAGAAAAATCGACAGTGGACATTTTTACAGAATACATTTCAGTGGAAGAGATGTCCTTTTTAAAATAAGCAGTAATAATTTTTATAAGATTTCTAGATAACCTGAATCATTATCTTTCTACCATAGTAAATAGGCAATAAAACATTCTCCTTATGCTGATAATAATGGTCTTTATCATATTTCAGTACTGACATTAAGATTCAACTGAAATTCTTGGCCAATTTCTCTCAAAAAAAAAAAGGGCTAGATATAAATTATGCCCAAACCGAAATCATTACTTTTGGCACTATTTATCATCCAGATGGATGATGGTAAGCAACTCTATTCAACAGGTTGACTAATTTATTTGTCTCGGGGTACAATTTGCAGATTATTTATCCTGGCAAACCCACTGGGAAGCAGTCTGCTCAAGATTTTATTTTCCACAAGAGTCACATTAAAGTCCTCTAATGCTGGAAGCAGATGACTGACAGCTTAACCCCAGACTCTTCTAGGAAATGACACCTTTTTCTTTTCCTTCCTTCCATCCATTCATCCTTCCTTTCCTCCCTTCCTTCCTCCAGAACTAAGGTTCAGAGCTCAGCACTGAGGAGGTCCAAGCTATTTTGATAAACACAACCTTATCCCTGCCCATGGGCCATCTTGTAACCCACTTCATTAAAATATGAAGCAGCTTTGGAATTAGGTGGGCTTTTGTTCAAGTGCAAGCTTTGACTTATTAATAAAAAGAATTAACAAAATAATTTGCACTGCTTTTAAACCTCATTGAGACTAAGTTTTTTAATCTGATACAGGGAGACAATAATTTTTACCTTACAGGGCTCTTGTGGAATTGAAATTATAATACCAAAATTGACTTGAGCTATATCTATCCCATGAGAAGCACTTGGTTAATTTTATAACCTTGCCTTCATGTGCAAAATTTGGTGCTTTGTTTATTAGCTGAGGAGAGCTATGTAACCCACCACATTTTCCTTTGAACCTGTCAGAATGTACAATTTGTGTTCCATGGCGCTATCATTTTATGGATTACAATTAATGTGCCAATCATCTACCTCATCACATTTCATATTTAGTTTTTGGTTTACTCCCTGTGTTTATTTTACCGTTTCTGTTTCATATTGGAAATACTGAAAGAATTTGGATATAAAAAGTAAGTAAGAATAACTCCCCTGGGTCTCAATTTGCATAAATATTTATAATGAATGCTATCACCGATACCTTTCAGGTCTAAAAATCTTTGGTTCTAATGTAACACATTGATAGCTTATTTTGAATGTGATTTTTCTCGTATTTCAAGCACTATCGTGTGTGTATTTTCTCTGATGATGGCTGAAAAATCAAGTTGAGTGAATGGTTCTCTAAAATTCCAAAATCATTTAATGCTTCCTCACTCCAAGGAGTTTGTTATATGGTTATGAGAGAAGCCAGGTACACATATGAAACTGGGCAATGCGGGTGTTAAGCAGCTACACTATCACTGCACATCATGATGTGCTAAATGAACGTAATGGGCAAATGTTACTGGGCATTTCAGTGAGAAGAATTCATCAGAGGAGGTATCAGTGATAAGGCAATATTTGAGTCAAATCATGAAGGATACATTGTATTTGAATTAAGAAGAAAAAGAGTAAGGATATTTTAGGTATGGAAATGATGGGAACAAAAATATAGAAATGATGATGCCTTAATCATACTCAGGGAAGAATTAATGTATCACTTTGAAATATAGTATTTTTGAAGACTATTATTTCTCCTACTATACTTCATAAAGAAGTCTATTCCCATGAGATACTCTATGAAAAAGGGGAAAAAAGTTTGCGATTACATAAGTTAGAGGAATATTTAGTAAAAATAAACACAGTCCTTTACTGCAGGACTTTTCAGAGCCATGAATCTACAAGGAAATTTTTCATGCTCATGTAATCCCGTAAACTTTCTTTGAGGAGCATTTATTAACATCTCTTGAGAGGAGCAAGGGAATCGCTGGTAAAGAATAATGGGAGATAAGGGTAGAAAGGTAATTTGGAGACTGACTGTGGAGGACCTTGACTGCTAGATTAAGGAGTCTGAGCATAAACCTGTGAAAAATGGCCGTAATGGGACTTGAAAACATAGGCTCTGCCAGTTGGTCTCCACCAAGCTGCACCACTTCCTGGTTGGCTGATGTCAAGAAAGTTGCTTAGCTGATCCCTTTTTAAGAATCCAATTGGATATTTGTTTACTACCAGTTCCTTTGTAAAACTGTTGTGAGAATTAAATGAATTAACAGAGGGAAGCTGCTGTGATCAGAGCCTGGCACAGAGCAAACAACCTAAAAGCACTAAGTAACATTAATAGAAAGTGATTAAAAAATCTCGAGCAAAGAAATGGCATTATGAGAGAAGTGTTCCAGCAAAATGAATCTTTTATCAAAGAAGAAATCTTCCATTACAACTCTGGCTGTAGTTGTAGGAAGTGGAAAAAGGATGGAATTTCATATTGTGAAAATGCCACTTGCAACATCATTATAAATGGAAAGAGTTCCTTACAAGCCTGGAATTCAAATCTCTTTTGAAAATGTTGGTATGTTGTAGGCCTACCAGTCCATCCAGGAATCACAATACTAGGTATCCACCAAAAGGAAAAGAAGACACGTAAAAAAGACACCTACATCCAACTATTTATTGTAGCACAATTCACAATTGCAAAGGTATGGAATCAACTTCTGTGCCCAACAACTGATAAGCAAAGAAAATATGGTATATGTATATATACCTTGGAGTACTACACAACATAAAAAGGAATGAAATATACTCTGGGAGGCCAAGGTGGGTGGATCGTTTGAGCTCAGGAGTTCAAGACCAGCCTGAGCAAGTTAGACCCCATCTCTACTGGGAATGGAAAGAGATTAGCTGGACAACTAAAAATATATGGAAAAAATTATCCGGGCATGGTGGCGCATGCCTGCAGTCCCAGCTTCTCGGGAGGCTGAGGCAGAAGGATCGCTTGAGCTCAGGAGTTTGAGGTTGCTGTTGGCTAGGCTGACGCTATGGCACTCTAGCCTGGGCACCAGAGTGAAATTCTGTTTCAGAAAAAAAAGCAATACAATAATACCATTTGCAGTAACTTGGATGGAACTGGAAACCTTTATCCTAAGTATCTCAGGAATGGAAAAACAAATAGCACACGTTCTCACTTACAAGCTGGAGCTAAACAAGGGGCATATATGGTCATAAACTGGTGTAATGGACATTGAAAATTAAGAAGGGGGACAGTTGGAGGGAGTGGAGGGTAAAATCTATCTATCAGGTACAACATACATTATTCTGGTGATGGGTACACTGAAAGCCCTGACTTCAGCATTACATAATTCAATTCTGTAACAAAAATTTTGACCTCTGAACTCTATTGACATTTCAAAACAGAAAACATTGGTGTGTAACTGCTTTAAGATGAGGAAGTTTTATTTGACTAAATGGTACCTTATAAATATTTCCCCAAAATATCGTGTGCGTGTTGTGTGAAAGTGGAGTGTGTGTGTATATTCCACATAGTTTTTCAGGGCACAGGATTTTTTCACAGCTTCGTATTAACTCTGCTGCTTCCCTTGGAGGCTTTATTTTGGCTCTTCACCCTGTCATTTCTATGGCGTTTGTAATACCTTTTGATTTAATTGGAAATTAGAACTGACTTTTTAATGAAAAAAGTTTCCAATAAGATAATATTTTTAAAAAGTTAATTTTTCTAATCCTTGGCATGTGAGTGCTATTTTTTCCTCCAGTGTATGACATTACTTGGAATACATTAATACGGACTGAAGTTTATAAATATAATAAGATTTTAGTTTAGGAGAAGAAAACCATTAACAGTTTCGAAAATTAATCATTTTTATTTTATTAGAGAAAAAATTTGTAGTGCTCAACACATTTACTTTCAGACATATTGTAAAAGTGGAATGTGAAGCAAAACAGCATTTCTAGAGCACAGAGCAGAAGATGGTAAAATAGGAAGTAATGCCTAAACAGTATTATTAGAGTCATAGAAAGTAAAGAGATGTTTTATTCTATTTAAAGATCTATATTTTTTGCTTGATAAAGCTGAAATACATCTTTGAATCATAATTTTATTTTAAGTACTCTGGACTTAAATGGTTATAAATTTCCAGGAAAAAGTATAATATGAAATTGACATTAGAATAAATAGTAATAGTTAAATTTACTCTAGTATGTATATTAAAAATGTTATTTAAGGGCATGAATATTAATAGAAATGTTTCAACTAACAATTCTAAAACAAGTGTTGCTGATATAAATATATTATAAATGTTCTGTTAATTCCATATTTTAAGCTAATCTTTTAATGTTAATAGTTTAGGTGGTTTCTGAAGGTTATTTTCATATGTTACACTGTTTCCTGAGTAAGCCAGTGTGAATCAGTTCTGAAATACACTCAGATTTTGACTAGAACTAATTCCCTACTTTTCGAACTCTGAAGATGAAGTGCCCTCTTTGATCACATGATTGGCATCACTTTAGTTGGAGTAGTACAGAATAAAATGGGACAAACCTATTCATTTTCATTCTACAACAGATACTTTTTAAAAACCACATTACCTTAAATGTAGACAGGTAGAAGAAAAAGAAAATGTCTTTAGTGAACAGATATTATTAACTAAAGTTGGTTAGTCATGTTTATTTATCATCAATCTCTTATAGCCAAAAAAATGAAATATGTAAAAAAAATAGTTTTTTATAAATAACTGTTTCCATCAAAAGAAATGGGAAATGTCACTTAATTTACACTATTCTCCCTGTGTAAAATACAGACTACTTTCTATGTTCATAATACATCTTCATGACAAGTTTATCTTTATAAATTATTTTTGGTGGCTTTCAGGTAACCTAATGATTGATATGCTTTGCTCTTTGTAACCTGTTTACTAGGCAACAGTAACCTGGAATGACACTTTTGGTTTTTAATCATAGAAACATACCAACAAAAACAAATTGACCAAGGAAATCTAGGTTCAGAAAATGTCTCATTTGATACTATATGTTCTTTTGTACAACTGGAGACTTAGGAAACAGCAGGGCCTATATGGCTACCATGCACCACAAAGCCAAAATATACAGCACATGTGGGAATGATTACATAGTTGATTCCAAAGGAACTATTCTCCCATTCTGATTTCAGATGGAAAAGATGAGGGAGAAGAAAAGAAAACGTTAGAGGGGAGTCCAGAATGTCTGGGTATTTTTGCTTTCTCCCTATGATGTTCCATAGACAACACTTCTTAATTTTAAGCCACTTTATTCTCCTTTGGAGATAAGTTTGAAGGCAAACGACCTAACTCTCTAATGTATGTACAATTAGATAAATTTTTTATATAGAATCCTTCTTGTGACTTTTGTTTTTGCTAAATATCACATTATATCATTTAGGTCTTGCCGTGTTATTAATGAAAACTGTTCTGGACATGCATCTTAGCATATTTGAATTAATAAATCTTCTGCCAGGTAGTGACCTTGAGTTTAGCATTCATGCAGACAAAGCATATTTGTTACACCTTGATTCTCCTGCCTTTGTGCTTATAAAAATTACCTCATTAACACTTCATAGGAGCACTAAAATGGTTATAAACTAGAAAACAAATGCAGAATCTTTTAAATATTCTGAATATATTTAATAATATTTTCCTTTCCCCAGTATATTTTCCACCTCAACTAACTGCCAGATACAATGCATATATATATATATATTTTTTTTTCAAACAACAATATGAAATGTCATATTGAATTTTTTATGTAGACTGCTTTGAGAATCAGGTTCTTTGGTGAGTTATAACCTATCTGATTATTAATTTTCATCCTATGGTATCCATTACAACTGAACTTTTCTATATGAAATCATACTTTTCACTGAAAATTTTAATTCAATATATTAAATGCCAAATAGCTAATACTAGGTAAATAGTAGGTGACTCTGCCTTTTAGGACTATGAATGTCAAGTCTTAGCTATTTTTGTGCTGCTATAACAGAATACGAGAGACTGGGTAATTTATAAAAAACAGAAATTTATTTCTCACATTTCTGGAGGCCAGAAGTCCAAGATCACTCCAGCATCTGGCGAGAGCCTTTTTGCAGCGTCTTTACATGGTGGAAGGCGAAAGGGCAGAAGGGGCAAGTTCCCTCGGTCTAGCCCTTTTATAAAGAGCACCTAATGTCATTCATGAAGGAGGAGCCCTCATGGCCTGATTGCCTTTTAAAGATCCCACCTGTTAGTACTATCACATTGTCAACTCCTACATTTCAGAGGGGGCATATTTCAACCATAGCAGGCTATATGGTCTCCTCTGGGACTCAGAAAGTTTCTTCAATTTCACCCAGCTGAATGGTCAAGAGAGCTTTTTTCAGCCAATGGGCTTGACAGGTTCTCTGTACAAGAAAATCAGTCCTGTTAGGCATCCCCAGACTTGCCCTTTGTGCTTTATAAATATAGAAAGCATGCATGAATGGGGAGCGATTTTAAACATGTTTATATTCTTTTCAATATTGCATTGAATCAATTCACATCAATGACAATCAACTGGTCATTTTAGGGAAATTTCAGATACTGCTCAGGGAAGGGCAGGCTTGGACAGTTGCCCCTGAGACTTGATGTGGCTCTGCTTTTCTTACTGTGCTTGGGCTTGTGGACCATGACATGGCATTTCTTTTCTTGTCAATTGCTTCTATTTGTCTATTAATAGCATGGTGATTGAGGATGTGCTCTAGAACAAGACTTTCTGGGTCTAAATCCTTTGAACACTCCTTTGGATGAGTTTTGCAAGTCACTCAGCTTCTCTGTGTCTCAATATCATCACCTATAAAACGGTTGTTGTGGGAACTAAGTGGGATACTACAAATATGGTGTGGAAAACAATTCTTCAGACACAGTAAGCCCTCAGTGTTACATCATTATTACTATGGTAATTCACTAGGTCATATCTATACACATAGCAGTAAGACAGCACTTCTTCTGTCACTGGAAATGCCTCTCTCTACAAAACATGTTCTCTTCTGGTTAACTACAATAGCCCGCTAGCCACAGAAAACAGGCCAGGATTTTTTTGAGATCTTTAGAATGGCCCCATAAATAGCAACCATCTTCCCCATACAGCTTTCAAACAATTGGAGAAATGAAACAAAAGTGTGGCAGATTGAGGCCAAAACATATTTGTTATTAATTGATAAGGAAGAACCTGCCCCAGCGTAAGACTAAATTCTTTCTGCGAGAGGATTGCTCACAAGAAGGAGAAATATGGAGCTCAGAGGAGGGCAAACAGTTCATTCTTCCCAAATTCACTGATCTGCCAATTCTTCTACCTCTTCTGTGATGGGGTAACGCGGCAGAGGACAGTCAGGATTGTTCTATTTGTCAGTATACCGGCACATGGAAGGAAACATCATTCAGGAATGGAAAAGAAGTTCTCTACTTTGAACAGGTGTATGGGATGTGAGAAAGGTGCCTGATCTTCTGCCAGGAAATACTTAACCCAACTACAATAGTCTCGGGGAGACATGTCTTTATTTGGCGGATATTGAAAAAGGGCATTATTCACATTTTTCCTATTTTGAACATAAAGTTATAAGCATAGCAAAGCGCTAGACACTACAAAAATTTATATAGAAATATATGCTTTTTTCACCTACTATCCAAGAGAAGTGATTTTAGGACATTTTGCATATATTGATATGTCCTCTGTTATTTGAAATGCTCCTTTTGGTTTTTACTCCTGTTAATGTATTGTGAGAAAACAGGTGACTGTCTAATACTACTTTATTGTTCTTCTATTCTTTATTCTCTTCAGGACTTTTGTGTTCTGCCCCTTCACCTTAGGCACTCTGAGGAAAGTCCTATGTCTTTTCACAATATTTCACCTTCAATATGAAGGAAGTGCATATTGGTAGTGAGCTGTAGTTCAAACATGTAGTTTGAGGTGCTGCATTTCAAGGAAAGAAGAAATTGCCTGATGTTCTTTCAGTAATAATCAGTCCCTCCCAAATCAATAGTAGGTCAATATCCTTGAAAGGTGGATTGGTATTTGTACTATAAACTTGAATACTTTTATTTTTTTTCTTCATAAATGAAGCAACGTCTACAAAGACTATGGATCTATATCTGACCACCAAGTTCCAATTGATAATATGGATATTGATTTTGTAAGCCCTTCTTATTAGTCTCAGAATGAGGAATCAATGTCTTCAGTCATTGTATGATGAGAAAAATATAGACAACAAGAAATTTCTGTGAGCAGAGGAGAAATTCTCTTGGCAACACTTCAAAGTTATAGTAGACTACACAAAATCCATAGATGTGCTCTGACACAAAGGTCAAGTAAAGAAATGTGGGTGAATTTTGTCATCAATTTCAAACCTGACTGTACCATATAAAACAGTATTAAAAATCAAACTTGTCTTCAGGTAGGGTTGGAAGATTAACTGCAAATATTCATAGTAAATACTTCAACCAATTTCTTAATATTCTAGCTTCACCTTTCAGTTATACGTTCATTGATCATGTGTGCATTTGTTGTCATATTTATAGAATGGAATAGAATGAGAACAGAAATCCTCATAAACACCGAGGACATGTTTCTCATGCTTTGGTTTCCTTAGCATATATTTCAGTTGCTTGATAAATGGCTGTGTATACTGATGATATCTTGGAGGATGATTGGAAGAATAAGTAATTTTAGGGTATCATCAGATCATGACAATTATTAAAATGTAATGAGTTAGTATTTTCCAGGTTCTGGGCCAAGTTATTTACAAGCATTGCTCATTTAATCACCACAACTACCTTATGCTACACTAGGCATAAGAACTCTGATGTTCCATAATGAACAAGCTACACAGCAAGTAAGCGATGTGCTGTTGTTCGGTCCCAGGGATTTTCCCCAGATGTCCCCTCTACCTGAAATGTTATTCCCAAGATTATCTCTTTGGCTTATTTCTCAGTAAGATTTGTCCTCAAATACCACCATCTTAGTGAGGCAGCAACTCCCTCTCTATTTTTCTGCTCCCCGCTCTATTTTTCTTTTGAGTTTTATTTATCTCCATTGTATTTATCGCCATTTAACATTCTATAGGATTTAATTATTTCATTTTGTTTATTGATTTTTTTTCTCCTAAACTGGAATATGATGGGGTTTTATTTTTCTAGTCATGAAAGCTCACATTCCTTGAACCTGAATTATCTAGAAAGTAGTAGACACTTAACAAGTAACAGTTAAATGAACGAATTTAGCCTAAATGGGCTAAGTCAGTTCAATAGCGGTGAGGCATTAGCAATGTTTAGCACAATGTTCAAAGCACGTTGTTTGAGTAATTAGTTGAACAATGAAATCTTTTTTCAGGCTCTGTCCAATAATATTTTGCATTCCTTGTTTTTTATATTGAATTGTATATATTTTTGTCACTGTGAATGTGTCTGTCAAGTTATTGAATTGTAGAAATATCTGGAGAATGTATTCAGACATGGTAGTGTATTCTTAGAGAAAAAAGCAACCCTCCAAGGCACTGGAAGTGTGTGGATTTTGTACTGACTTTTTGATAGTTCAAATGAATGTGGAGAAAGCTTGACTGCATCTAAGTTAACATACTTAAACTGTTTTTTATTCAGACTTCCAATGTAGACTGGTAACAAGTTAATGATTTGTGTTTCAAACACTGTAGGAAGTTGGTTCCTAGGATATTGTTTCCCTCAACAGCTGCACATGCTTATTGCCTTAGGGAAGACATAAACAGAAACCATGTTGGTAAATCCACATTGTAAGTGATTTTAGAGACTCCCCACCCCTAATTGATAGTGTCTTTTTTGTTGAGGGGAGCTGTGTGTATTAAACAAACACACACGTAGAAAGAGAGAGAGAAGTAGATCATGTCAGGGGACAGCAAACTCGCAGTCTACCCCCTAAGCACAACCTTTAAATGGCACTTCTCATGTTTTTCACCTAATGTGTGTTTGACAATATAGAATCTGAAAGCTTTTTTTAACCAGTTAAAATATCATTCCCATATAGTTTCCCATATAGAAGAAAAGCTATATGCCATTAAAAAGTATTTTCAAACATTTATTATGCTGAAATAAAACTTCCCTAAAGGTATGCATGCAGAGCAAATGTATACACGGTTATATCAGAGTGAAACAATGGGAAATATATCGTTAGCCTATATCGAGAATAATTCTCCAGTGGATTTTCAACACAAAAAAATTTCATTCTAGTATACATTCAGAAATTTGAAAGTGATTCAACACCATAGGGATTTGAAAAGTGTTTTCAAAAATAATGAAAACATTACATATTTTCAATGCCATCGGCCACTATTTCAAAATTGAAAAGTCAATTTTTAGTTGTTTCTAATGATTTACCTTTTTTAAGAAAGTAAGCCTTTTAAAAATATTTTCTTTACTAAAGTAGTATTTAATTTGCCTTGCCTTGTGGTTATAGAACTACTGGCTAATTAAAAAGTCTTTGGAAATAATTATTGGTTACCAACATCAAACATTTATTATAGTAATACATTACTTCTTATTTTAACAACCCATAATCAGAAACTAATAGAATTAATGAATAAACTTCATAAATGCAGAGATTTGGGCAATATAGATAATGCTTTCAAAGCATCACTTAATGCTTGCTCGGTTTTTATACTTGGCTTTCTGTTATAATTTGATGAATTCGCCTAGTAGTCTAGGATTGATGATTACTTTTTTTTAATTAGCAGGATAAACATTGAATTTATAATAGATTTCACTTGTGATTTACAATATAGGGACTAAAGTGGGGTTTGTTTTTCTTTGTTAGTTGCCCAGTTTTTGCATGTGTGTTAAACTCTCACAGTTGCTTATGTTTTTTTCTAGCAAAATATTTGATGTTCAACTCCTTAAACATTTAACATATACGTGCAGGAAGATTGACAGCTAGATACATATAGTATAATATTTCTATGTAATTAAAATATATATATATTTTTTTTAAAAATCTGTGATGATAAACAATAACCAAGTGCTGGCAGAAAACATTTATAATACCACATGGATTAACACTTTCAGAAACAACCTCTCTACGTGGTCTTCTTATGAGCGTCATTCTCAATTTTGATCTCTCTTATGATCTACTAATCCTTGTAAAATCATATTTTAAAAAGTATTTAAATATTCCCTGGAATCCATATGTGGATTTAAAGAATAGCCTTAGTTTGAAGGAGGCTAACAATAAAGAGGTCTTTGCTGAGTAATACCTACAATTTATCCTATTAAATAAACAAATCCTGAAAAATACATTAATTCCAACGATGAGACAAGAGGGCCCTAAAGGCAGAAGTGAGTGTAGAGTGAGGAGTCCCTGTAGGAAGTTGGGTGCCCTAGGGTGAAAAAGCAGCCTTTCAAAGGAAAATACAGACTTTCATAAGAGAAGATAGAGAATAAACAATTCAGACACAATGGCCTCATTAAGATCGTAGAGGCTGCTGAACTAAATGTGCTAGAAAAGTATTTAATATTAAAAATAGGCCAGGCGCAGTGGCTCAGGCCTGTAATCTCAGCACATTGTGAAGCTGAGGCAAGAGGATCACTTGAGGTCAGGAGTTTAAAGCCAGTCTTGGCAACATAGCAAGAACCCCCATCTCCACAAAAAGAATTTAAAAACTAGCCAAGCATGGTGGCCTGTGCCTGTGACCCTAGCTACTCAGGAAGCTGAGGTAGGAAGATTGCTTGAGCCGAGCTATGTTTGCTCACTGCAGTCCAGCTTGGACAACAGAGCAAAACCCAGAGGAGCTGAGCCATTGCTAGTATCCTATAAAGACTCCTTTCAACCATCTGTTTATTCAAATGTATTTATTGAGTATTGAATGTCTCCTGTATCCCAGACACTGTGTGAGGCTCAGAGAATAGAGTGGCACCTCATAAAAGAAGCCAGACTCTAGGCCTCAGAGAGGGCACAGGCAAGTGAGAGAGACTACAGAGAGCTCCGTGTGGCATAGTGCTTCCAAGGTGTGGCACTCCCACCAGCAGTGGCGGTGGGAAGGCCTGGGAACTTGTGAGAAATGCACATTCCTGGGCTGCACCTCAGACCTACTAAACCAGCAGGCTTGTGAGTGGGTTCCAGCAATCCGTGTGCTTAATAAGCCCTCAGCTGCACAGTTGTCTGGTTTGAGAACCACCGGTGTAATGAATGAAAACACAAGATGGATGTTAGACAAACCTCTTATTCCTATGCCTCATTCGACCTCAAAGGAAATACTTAACCTTTTTGAGACTTATATCCCCCTTTTTGTCAAATAAGAATACTTTAAAGTTTTTTTTTTCCTGTTAGTAGAATTGGATATTTGCGAAACATGTGATGCATACCTGGCAAATATTAACTGCAGGTATTTATACAATTTATTGATAAACTTAATGGTTTAAATGAGGAAGCCGATTTTATTATCCATGAAGTTTTCAGAAGTCAAAAATTATTTTCCATTTTTTATTTCAGATAAAATTGAAGTCTGTCATCATGAGAATATTGCTTTATTTCAGCAATATTCCTTCATGAACCTAGTTTATGATTGCAAATTTCATTAAAAATGCAACTGGGCTATTCACTGATTTTTAACTCTGTATGAATTAATGTGGTTGTTGTAAACAGATTGATACCACTTGTTTCACGCAATGTACACGATATAAAACACCACTACAGACCATGTAAGAATGTCTTACTTCCCCTCTATGATGACTCCAAATCATTTTAAGTAAACTTTTATTAAAGTATAACATATGCACAAATAATGTGCCAAGCTTAAAGAATTTTCACAAACTAAACCTACACATATAATCAGCACCTCCATCAAAACCAAAGTCCTTCTCATTTACTATTCCTACCTCCCTTCCCACTTCTCCCTTCAAGTGTAACCACTCTCCTCAATTCTAATGCCGTAGATGAGTTTCATCAGCTTTGAACTTGATATAAACTGAATCCTACATTTAGTACTTTTGTGAATCTTGCATCTGTTGACTCAATATTGTGTTTTCGAGATCATGCATGTTTTTTGCATTTAGCAATATTTATTAATAATTCATTCTTATTGCTCTTTATCCCAAATCATTTTTAATGAATAATGAACGTATGAGAGGAATTTCATCTAAGAATCATTCCATAAAAGAGAAGGCCAAAAGGGGATTTTAGAACATCTGAAATAGTCCAGGACCCAAATATGTTTGAATTTCTACTTTCAGACTTCTTTCTGAGTGTTATTCTGTTGCCCCACACAGACAGGATAGCCTTTCTGCTATTTTTTTAGAGTCTATTCTTATTAACAAACAGTCTCAAACAAGGAAAGCACTCTGTGTAAGATGAGCCCCATTGGCACAATCCCGTTTAACTAAGACCTCACCTAATTACCCACCTCCAAACTCCCCCCTCCAGGAAATCAAGAGTATTAAATGAGATACTTGGAAATGATTTCGTATCATTATCAATAATTAATACCTTAGGAATACTAGTAAAGCATTAGTTCTTGTTCTTTTTTAACTTGTCCCTAAAAATTTTGAAGTGCAATTAAATATTCGCAACCAGGATTGTGTGACAGGGAAGAGAAGCCCTTTCCAAGCAATTGGTTCCAAGGGCCAGAGTTTAAATTTACTCTTCTGACACCAATATAACCATGTGTTCTCTCTTTCTTTGTGTTTCATTACAAGCCTTATAAATGATCATTACTGAAAAAGACATTTTGAGGCAAATTGCACAGAACATTTGAACACACCTACCTCCTGTAGAAACGTCCTAAGAATCAGATTTTAGTAACACCACTTAACTTTTGTGGTGTCTGTAAGGTAAACTTGGATTCTAGCAGCAGTTCCTTTATATTAACATTGCTAGATAATATTATGCCATTGCAATTTAGATTTAATCAGACACATTCACTTCACTTCAGAGCCAAATGTTTTTCATTTGAATTTTTCTGTTGTCATATCAAATGTTAGCTGATGTTTCAGTCTTCCCATAGACACCAGGACAGAAATGTATACAAATCAGCATTATGGATGAGAATGATGTGTAACTCAATTCACTATCCATAATCAATGCATATTCAAAATGATGTTACTGTGTACCATAAAATAGCATTTGATATTTAGAGTATCCAGTATCTGGAGGAAAAATGCATTTTATACCATATAATTAAATATAGGAAGAATCAGCACTAAAAATTTTATTCAAACATATTCAATATGGTTTAAGTTTATAATTTAGCATTATGCATCCCCATAGATTTAGAAAGTAATATTTCTACATTTGTATTATTGTACTGTTGAGAAAATTAAATTATAAATACATATCTTAATAATTTATTTGCATATTTTAATTCTCCAGCAGGTCGTATCTCTCAAATCAGGAACAAATGTAAAAACCTCAACAGACAAATCTAAAATGCAAATGTGTAAAATAACTATATAATGAGTTTGTTTGCTAAGTTATCAAATGTAAAGAAGATATTTATATCTATGCCATGACATCAAACAAATATGCCATAGCATTTGACATGACATCTACCTGAACCCTAATTGAAAATGGTTACATTTGAGAAGGTGTAATAGAACATTTTAATGAAGGCACTGAAGTCATGTGAAATTTTCACAACATCATTAAAATGAAGCTGTTAATTCCATTATTGTAGAAATTCTGGATAGTCTTTTGATTCATAGTTGCTAACATTATATTGCAATTAAATATATTAATATATATATTTAGAGTTTCCTTGACTATTTATCAGTGTACATATTTTTTCAAAATTGTTTTTAAGTTGTACACAGTTCACTATTTATACATAACTTTAAGTGAAAAAGTTTATACATTATTTAATTTCATTTAAAAATACAGCTAATGAGGTGTATTGCTTACACAATTGTCAAAACTTAATGTGATTGAAATTAATTTTAGGATTATTAAAAAAATAAACAGATGGATAAATTAATAAATAATCTTTCAGATGAGATGTTCAGGATATTTTTGGCTTTATCTAGGTCAATGTCTTATAAATTTCATCAACATAAAATTTTCTGTCAATATGAGGACTTTATTTCCAAATTGTTGTGTTAATTTCCTAGTAGCTAATTTCTTCACTGATCTTAGTTATATTCTATGGTGTGCTTTATTCTTTGTCTTAGTTTTAGATTAACAACATGAGGAAAATCTTGGAAATGTAAGAAAATGACCAGTGGTTCGATTGAGTGCTCTATGAAACCTCCTAATGTGCATGTTCTTATGTGTTCGAAGGGAGCCATCCACTCTAATTCATTCTTGCTGTGTAGTCATGTCCAAGACTGTAATTTCAGAGTCCTCTAAAATATACCAGTATGATTTATATTAATAACTAACAATCAAATTAATATTAAGTGTCAGATATTTTTCTAAGAATGAACTCTACGTCAGAAAGCTAGTCAGTGGCAGAACTAAGATTTAAACCCAATTTTGTCCCAGTCTCTTTTTCATTAAGAAGGATGAAAAGGATTATCATGAATCATTATATCACTAACACTATACTCTACCACAAAAAAGACCTTATTTTATTGTTTATCAGCTTTTTTGTGAATAAAATGAGAAAATGCAGACATTGTTGTCACCACATGTAGTCAAGAAACTTGAAACTTTGTACAATTTCTTCATCTACTCCTACACCCTTCATAAAAACGAAAATTGAAAACTAAATTTTGAAAGCTCTCTGATATCATTTTATTCTACCAATATCATGATAGTATCCTAGAATGTCTTTTTGATGGAGATTATAGGAGATAAAATAAATGTCCAACTCCTGTCATTGTGTGTGTTTGTGAGTACATGCATGTGTGTGTATGTGTACATGTGTACACAGTGCTTAGAAAACTTTGAAATATTCAGAAAAAGATTTTTGAATTCATGAAAGACTCTACTAGAAGGTGTGTACGTCCTTAGCAATGTTAAAATTCCACAAGGTATTTTTTTTGTCTTGTTAGACACTGTGGTATGAAAAGCTAGAATTTATGGAACAAAAATTGTAGAACATGCCAAATTTTTCATATATAATGTTAAATAGAATTACAGTTATTAAAATAGAGAATAGTATTAGGATCACTTTAGGTCCTGGCCAGTTAAGGCGTTGGCCTCAGACCAGCATCATCAGGACCATCTGGGAACTTTTTGAAATGCAGAATCTCAGGTCCCACCTCAGTCCTACTGAGTTGGAATCTACATTTAACAATTTTCTCATGTGACTTGTATTTGCATTAAAGTCTGAGGAGTTCAAATCTAGAGCAAGTAAAAATCTTAAATATATTTAGGTAAAAGACTGATTCATGACTGTGTTTTCCCGAGATGTGCTGCATTACTAATGGGGAAAAGAATGGTTTCACTTTTATCACAAAATATACCCAGATAATTTAATATAGGTTTTCAGATGGGTGGTCCACTGATATCTCAAAGGCAGAGAAAAAGAAGACAAAATGTTGAAAGGAGAAGTTTATTTGCAGAGGTCCACCTTTCACATCATGATAACTGGGCAGCAGGAAAGGGTGGTGAGTAACCATGAAGGCAGACAAGCTCAAAGCTAAGATAAATGGAAAATTACATGCTAGCTTATGGTGTTAGAACAATCTGATACAGACAAACGTGGAATTGGAGACAACCCAGACAGGATGTCAAACATAATAGAAACTAGAGTTTTATTTGGCAGGCAGAATTGGGAGGCAGCTCAGGTGTGGGGCAGCTGAGAAGATGTTTTTTCTTCTATCTTTGAAAGGATTTTGTCTAATTAACAAGACAGATGTGCAAAAATGTATGATTTATTGAATCACTGTAACTTTCCAAGTACTAATTATAACATATTTCTATATGTAGATATAGATATGACTATGATGTGGATATAAATTTAGATCCAAATATAAATAATAGTTAAGTGTTTGTGAGAGCACAAGTTGTCTTGTGTTTGTCTCTTCACCTCTTACATGGGGTTTCCTGTTAAGTATGTGTAAAGTAGATGAATTTCCAAGCATAATTTTTTACTATAATGTTACCCTCGGGGTCAATGTTACATGAAAGACCTCTAGGTAAAAACAACGCATACTATTTCTTTCTTTTTTTGGTATGTTTTTAAATGATTAAATAAATCATTGAGATTAATGCTAATTTGAAGTATGAAAAAAAGCATAGATTTTAAGATTTGAGTTATTACTAGCTCCATTCATAGTGATAGATATGATTTATCTATTTTCCCACCATCTATCTGGTAGTACATTGTGCCACAAGTTATCATCAGTATTATTATAATACTCTTGTTCCTACAAAAATACCGATGATAATAGTGAACTCACACTGAGAACTTACTGGACTTAGTGCCGGGATAAGCACTTTGCAAGGAGTTCTCATTTAACTTCATAGCCAAGCTATAGAATAGATTCTATGATTAGCACCATTTCATAAATCAGGTAAGTAGAACAACTAATAAAGAACATTACCAGGCTTCAAGCCCAGCTCTCAGATATAAGGGATTAGGCTCATAAACAGGGCATGATGCTGTCTCTTGAAATGTATCAGAAGAAAATGTTTAAAGAAATTCATTGAAAGTAATATACTGGAAAACAGTAGAAACCATATGGCTCATAGGTCAGTACCTTGAAATATTAGTAGCTACTAATATATATAGTATAGTAACTATAGCATGTATATAACTGTAGTATATATATAGTGTAGTAACAAATAATATTACTGCTTATAAATGATCTGTGATTTTTGGTTCCATGTATATAACTGTAGTATATATATATATATTGTGTAGTAACATAAATAATATTACTGCTTATAAATGATCTGTGATTTTTGGTTCTAAAATGAACTAGTGTGCTGGTTTTTCATAACTCTTGCTATTTTTTTAAAAAAAGGAATCCCCATTTCCCTTTAATTCTATCAAATTTTCTTTGTCGTGACAAGCAAGAGGGTGAAACCTATGGTCTAGAAGCATTTTATGAGGGAGAGGAGGAAATCTTTCCAACTTATAGAAGCTTACAAGAGAATTTGATATATTCCCAAATTGAAGAACCGAGCCCATTAAAACTAAACATTTTACATATACTATGAAACTTTTCATTGTGATGGATTGTTATTATGCCCCAGCATGCAAATATTTCTTTTGTACTGTGCAAATAGCAATAGTCTTAGAAATTTATGCATATAATGAAAGGAACTACTACAATAACAGGTCACTTCACCTTACATTCTGTAAGGAGATCTATTGAAAATTTCTGTCAAGTGAAATATCTCTGGTGTTTTGTTCTTCAATATAATGGGATTCATTTTTGCAGAATATTTAATGGTACACAAGTGTAGCTATAGCAACATGAGGGTGATCACTTTGTTTCCTAATGCACATGTGTGTCTGTAGCCAGGCAGAGGCATATTTCTTGAGGTGCATTGTGCTGTGAATCTGAAATAAGGTACCAGTTTTCAGTCTCGATTTCACTCTCCTTAAATTAGAATATAACTATCATTTTAATACAGAAAATCCATCAAATTACCACAGTGCTGTGAAAGAATCTTCTATATTTGCCTGTCTCTCCTGCCATTTTTTAATGCTAAGTGAGCATATACTTGCATTTGTAAATAACTGAGTATATAAAGTCACTGAACACACTGCAGAGCACTACTGAACCCCACGTGCTGAGAATTTGATTTTTTGTCATTTGATATTTATGTTCACAGGTAAAATGTTAGTCACATCCAAAACGTCAAAATAAATACTGTAAAAAACTGCTTTTGTTTGTTGAAAAGCATAAGCAAAGGAAAGCAGGGAGAGTTGTGGGATTTATGGCCTCAAGGAAAAAGAAAGTTACAGAGATAGTGTAGAGAAACCACACTATGAGGTAGGTCTTTCCCCTTCTGTTTCTGCCGGAAGCCACTCAGCTTGTTAGAAGTGGAGACCCATGTTTCGGGGATCTAGAGAAATGAGGATAGAGCAGGTAACACCTGTGTGTTCTATGCTTTCCCTTCCAATTCAAAGTCAAATTATACTGGTACTTTAGATAGTAGCTCGCTTCTGAGAGTCAGTAGATTTATAGGGAACTTTCAAATTAGTTGTTGATAAGCAGACATGAACTTTTATTTTATTTTGTTTTTTTTTCCATGCTCCAAAGACTTTGTGTCTGCAGTCCAAGTGGATGTGAGCAAGTACTTTGCACGGACATTTTTGTTAGACAGTGTAAACCTCTTAAATACGCAGTGTTCAGGCTGTTATAACTAATGAGCCTTGTCTAGTTTCTCATAGTCTAAAAAACGAGCCTTTAAATTTCAAATACCAGCAACAATCATCAATGCAATTATGATCTATAGGAAGAAGTTGAATGAAGTATTATCAAGTTAAAGCAGAAAATATAAGAACACAGATAGGAATTGAAGCTACTTCTCTGGCAATCTTTGTTTATTTTTAATTGCATATACTTGGCCTTATTTGTTTAATAACTCTTTTTTCATTATAAGGTCAAAGGTTACCTTTGCCTGCATTTCAAAAATATAGGAGTTCATGAAAAAAATATTACTCATAAACCTATCCATCATACCTAGTTAAAATCAATTTATTACTTTAAGATAATTCTAAAACATGTTTAACCTTATATAATCTGTTGAAAACAACTACTTCTTACTTTATTTTCAATTAGTAGCTCTGTCATATTAACAATATCCCTTAAGAGTCTTACTAAGCATCATTCTCTCTCATATTTTATAATAATTTACAACCTCTTATGCTGGATATTTAAACATTTAAGATGTCTCAAAAGCAAAATTATAACAAATGTAGTTTAGAGTTCTACTTCGTTTTTATTTAAGATTCTAGAATCGGGCAGCGCATCATTCTACCAAATGGAATGGGTATTCCCATGAGCTGAGCAGAGGAGGTTGGCTCTATAGGCAGAGAAGGTCTGAAGATAGCATAAATAGTGAATAAAAAAGTGGATTGGTCATTTCAAAGTTATTTTCTTTATAAGGGTAAAAGAGGAGGAACTTCTTTATGCTTACTCAAGTTGACTGAAATCTCCTGGATTTTTAAGGAAAATGGGCCCTTTTCAAAGTTTGGTTTGATTAACATGGCAGCTAGCACAAGTGACTCCATTCTGGTTTGGTCTGATCTGTGGAGACCTAGTGCAGGAGGCTGGTCCAAAACAAGAGCTTCCTAGAAACTGTGTTTAATAGGTGCTAAAACTCAGTCATACTATTTCGTATTATATGCTGTATAATGTCACACTCATTTTAAAACTGTGGTCCCCAACCCCTGGACTGTGGCGGTACCGATCTGTGGCCTAAGAACCAGCTGCACAGCAGGAGGTGAGTGACACGGGAGTGAGTGGAGCTTCATCTGTATTTATAGCCACTCCCTGTTGCTCACATCACTGCCTGAGCTCCACCTCCTGTCAGATCAGCAGCGGCATTAGATTCTGTATTATGGTGGGTTGTATAAATTATTCATTATATATTACAATGTAATAATAATAGAAATAAAGTACACAATAAATGTAATGCACTTGAATCATCCCTAAACCACACTCCCCCCTCCCATCTGTGGAAAAGTTGTCTTCCATGAAACCCGTTCCTGGTGCTAAGAAAGTTGGGGACAGCTGTTTTAAAACAAATTCAAGAGAATAGTTTTCTTCCTTTTATTTAACTCCACTTGTCTTGTGCCCTTCTAATAAACTTCTCTTGGAAAAGAATCAATTTGACACCAATGTCTGGCCGCCTCTCAGTCCACATAGGAACAGAGAGCACCAGCCTTACTTGTCTACCGGGGAATTTTTAAAGAGAAGTTTTTGAAATATTTCCCATGTCTTTCTGTGATACTTAAAGTTCTCTGCTTCCCTCCATCCTCAGACCAGCTATCATTCAAACTGATTCTCCTCAATTCCCCTAAAGATTTATACCTTCACCAAGAGAATGCATATTAGTCTTCCAAAGCTTATGTAGCTACTATTATTATTACCATTGATTTTAGGGAAAGATAGGGAAAATAGCTAGAGTTGGGGAAATAAATGTATAAATATATTCAAAAAGAGAAAATTCTCTCTTCTTTGTTGTTAATAGACCTCATGGAATTAAAACATATACATGAGCCTCTTTGGATTTACAGTATTTTCTTCCAATGGGTAATTTTAATGTTTAATATATTTGATCATGTTCTACACTATTATAAGGCAAACATCAGAATTTATTATTGCAAGGTAGATACGAACCTGAGACCCAAGTCTCCTCAAGTCCACTAAAGACACCTGTTTTCTCAGTACTTTTATGCCTAATTAAGGATAGTGAAATTATCCACAGATCTAAAGAATAGCTGGGGTTTTTGGCATCCCAGAAGATATGCAGGGAAGCCCTCTCCTTCAGAGGATGTGGGTTAGCTGCCATCTCCTCCTTCACCTGTTTAGTAAGAACTTCACGTTTCAGTAACTATAACCCTGCCTGCCTTGCATTAAAAGTGCTCAGCACTGCAGGAGGATGGAAGATCTTACCAGGGGTTCAAGACGCCCCCGATATAACCAGGTCCCCAGGCAATGTGTGCTGCAAGAGATGGGAGAGACAAAGACATGGACACAAAAAGTAAGGCAAAAGGGTGTGGGGAAGTTGGGACCACCAGCATTCCCGTGAGCCAGGTGTTACTGACTAAAATCTAGCACTTGTTTTTATTCTCTTTTTCGTGCTATAGGTTACAATGATTTCACATGAAAAGCTCATGGGTTACAATGTGTAGAAGTTTCAAGTCTCCTCTAAAAGTCACAAGATTCCTTAACTAGTTACTCTTTTATTTATAGAAGCAGAAGCACATAGCTTGTTACTAAGCACAGCTACACCTTAAGATATGTATAGATAGTATCTCTGAACTCAGCAGCTGTGGCCCATTCAGTTGAGGAACAAAGAGACTAATACTTCTTCCTGGGAGGTTAGCTCCCCATTAACTGAGGCATTCTACTGAGAAAGGTGAGAGAAGGAACTCAACCTGGTGTTTTTTAAAAATTGGAGCCTGGTGTCCCTTCTGTCTGGCTGACATTTTGCAATCTTCCTCTACAGCCATGGGTGGCTTTCATGTGAAGCCACTCCATGGCTTTTTAGGCATGAGGCCCTCCAGGCTTTAAGGTGGGAGTCTGCTTTGCTCTACCCCCAGATCACTGGAATGTCACCCAACTAGTCAGTTAACTTCTGCCCTTATCTCCAGCCCCTGCTCAAGCAGCATTTCTTCACCTCCTCTCCTCCCATGGCCTCAGAAACGGGGTCCCTAAGCCCTAGTGGTCTTATCCCCTTCACTTATTTATCCACAAAAGGCCATATCAAGCAGACACTGGGTTTTATGCAACTGAAACTTAACATTTGATGCAGGTAACTTATGAAAGTATATCAACCCTAGAGAAGTATTTTGAAGCTCAGAATATCCTAATAATTTTGCTGCCAAAAGAAATTTGCTCTTGGATTTCAGAGTTTAGAGAATACAGTTGCAGATATCAATTTAATTCTACATTTGTGTGATTATTATATGCAAAACATTCTGCTGGGTTTCTTGATGGATTCACAAAATAAATCTATATTCATTATATGGTCATTACTTTAAACTAATAACTAATTTTTTTCTAGCATTTGCTTTGTTTCAGGCATTGTACTTGCATGCAATATTTCATTTAATCTAATTCTCATAATACTATCTTGTAGACACCTTTATTATTCATATTTATAAGTATAAAAAGGAGGCAAAAAAGGTTAAATAACTTTCCAGATATCATAATTTGTTATATAAAAGGTGTTCAGTAAAATGTGTGTAGACATCATGTCTGTGCTTTTAACTATCATATCATTTTCCTGTGTTCAAGGTCTTAACCATCAGTTAGGAAAGGCAAGAATGAAAAGAGCAAAGCTAAAATATAGGTACAAAAAATGCTATAAGAAATGAGAGAAAAATGCTATGGAAGCACCAATATGGGGAAGTTAACTTGGTCTGATGTAGCAGAGGCTGAGGAAAGATTTAGAGAAATAAAGCAACCTTTTGAGCCAGACTTTGAGGTACAAATAGAACTTCTATTGCTAAAACAATTGTAATTGCTAGTGATGTTGGTTGAAGTCAGGAAGGAAAGAGAGGGCAAAGCTCAAAGAGCATTGAAACTGTGAGAATAGCATGAACTAAGTCTTAAGGAAGTAAAAACTATACATGGCTCCTTCCAGGGATGGTTAAGTAGGCAGGTGTGGATCTATGGAGGTAGATGGGGCCATGCAAATATTTTTGTAAAATGGTTTTGGATGCACTGAATGCCAAGTCAACTCAAAAACAGTGACTTTTTGAAAGCCTCTTCTGTAATCCAGTTGTATGTTTCTCAATGATCACACTAAACATTATCAAAAGTAACATGTGACAAAGTTCTTACTTTTTGCAAACTGTTTTTTGACTACTTTAGGAAATCCCCTATTCTGTGAAAAAACTCATAGGTAGAAAAGTAAAAAAGTGAGAATAATGCTTAGGACTTAGGTAAAATGATAGCACCTAGAACAGGAGTGGGACAGTCCTATTACTCCAAAAGTTAAGAATCTTGAAAATTATGTATGACATTAAATTGTTTTCTATTTTGAATTTTCACCCCAAAATTTTGGAATGGAAAAACTCATTTCTTTTCACAGATATAACTTCCTCCACTTCCATCCTGTTCTCCACAGCTAAAACTATGACCCTGTGCTTATGACTGGAGAAGAAGCTACTCTTCTTTTAAGCTACTCTTTCTTTATTCAACAAAATAAAATTACAACTCTTCATTTCACATATTTATTCTGTTCAAACAAACTTCAATGCTAATATTAGAATATAGATTACTTCTGAATAATCAATATCTATTGAAGATC
Source organism: Avahi laniger (assembly GCA_963575035.1). Lineage (NCBI taxonomy): Eukaryota > Metazoa > Chordata > Mammalia > Primates > Indriidae > Avahi > Avahi laniger. The sequence continues at coordinate 166,313 of CAUYSK010075103.1, forward strand.
ACTTGAAGCTAAAATTGGATAAATATTTATAAATAGCTTTTCAGAACTATAAAACATGGCCTAAATTATGGTTAATCTTATCATTTAAGTGATCTTCAATCATGTATTTTAATAATCATTTTTATTGCTTTTTTTCCTGCTGAAAGAGAATAATAGTTGTATTATTCAAGATGATGAAGAAATTATTTATAGTGCATTATTTGCTACATGAGAAAATATTCAATTTAAATATAATAATTAGGGTTAAAATTTTGGATTTGAATCTCTTAACTTTTAAGTTATGTTCTTATCAACATTATTTGAAAGATATGTATATGAACAATATGTCAAAAACCTTTTGTCTATAAGGCTATAGTTAGAAATATATATTGATTACATATGCTCTCAAATTGTGATGGGTTACATGCAGATAAACCCATTGTAAGTTGAAAATATAATAATATGAAAATGTGTTCCTTCAACCTCATTGTAAGTTGAGAAGCTTACTGAATGCATGTAACTTTTGCACCATAATAAAGTCAAAAAAATCATAAGTTGAACCATAATAAGCCAAGGACCATTTGTATATATTTTTCTTCTGATAACTGAAAAATAGAGTGCCATGAGTTTATATATCATTTACTTATGAGTTTTTAATATTCCATACATGTGTAATATGCTAATCTTGAATTTATTATTACATGTGAACTCCTGCAGATATACTGGTGATAGTTTTTTATCATTAAAAAAACCTCTCATGGGAAGGAAACATCATTAATTTATTAGTACACTAGGTGCTTTTGATATCCTGTAGATGGTCCATTTCTACAACCTATTTTCCTTAGAAAAATATATTATGAACCATATTGTACATTGAAATCACAAGAAAGTAGGAAAATAAAGAGTTGCAGATGTAGAACCTTTCTTGGATGTTCTCAAGGAGAGTAACTTCAGACAATTATTCCTAGAGTCTATTTCCTGATTGTCTTTCACTCTCAAGTGTTACTCCTCTGAAAGAACAAACTTTTGACAAATTGAGTTCTAAAAAATTGGCTTTTATTAGTGATTCATGAACTGGGTAGCATTCAGTCTGCAAAATAGACAGGAGCTCCCTGCCTGTGGCAGAAGGGTTGGTTTGTGTAAGACAGGAAACAGTGCGGTGCAAACAGCACATTGGTTACCTTTAGGTTAGTTCAGGTTACTTTCCTTGCATGGGTTAAAACAGAGAGGAGACTTCTTTATCATGCTGGCTCAGGTTGACTGGACCTGCTTTTGATTGGTTTTTGTGACTCTCCTGCTTTTGGTTTTTTGGTGTTTTAGGGGTGTGTATGTATGTGTGTGTTGTTTTTTGCTTCATCCCTAATCCCCAGAAAACTGGCCTGTGTGGGGATCTGGCTGTCATCTCTCTCCTGATTTCTCAGAAGGTCAGATCATACAAGTAAACAACTTCTAGGTTTTGGTTTGGTGACACAAGGCCTTAGCATGAATGACTCCATTTTGAGATGGTCTGCTGGGCCTAGTGCAGGAGCTCAGTCCAAATCAGTGGTCTCCCATACATTTTTTTAACAATCTTTTTTTTTTTTATTTCAGCATAATATGGGGGTACAGATGTTTAGGTTACGTGTGTTGCCCTTGCCCCCCTCCCCCCCCCCAGTTCAAGTTTCAAATACATCCATCCTATTGCTTGGTGCGCATTGCACTCTTTGTGTACACATATACCCGTCCCCTCCTCCCTCCTCCCCCTCCCCCCTGCCCAACATCCAATAGATGTTATTCTTATATATGCA
>CAUYSK010075105.1:0-14759 GCA_963575035.1 Avahi laniger
TGATCTGGAACAAGATAATGTGGAATTGGAAGAGGTATTTTCTTGGAAATGTATAAAAATTCAGCAGTAAAATAGTTAGGGGTCAAGAAACAGGGACAAAAAATAAAAGATGGTCAATTCTTGAAAGAAAAAACCAAATAATATAAGGAATATCCTTAAATATTATTTTTGCTCATCTGTATAGTATATAGGATAAATTCATAGAAGTAGAATTCCTAGATCAAATCCTGTGAGAATTTAAAAAAATTTTTTTTAAATATTGCCAAATTGCTTTCCTAAAAAGCAGCACCAACTTAAATTCCAAAAATTCCCAAAAAGCAATGCAAGAGAATGCCTCTTTCCTTGCACTCTCAGCAGATGTGGGCATAATAAAACTTTTTAATCTTTGCTGATAATAATAGGTGGAAACCATTACTTCACAGGGACCCTGCAAACTTACAGGGTGCATTTGTGTGAATTTTAAAAAGGTGTCTTCTATGGGTGAATGAATTAAAAAATATCCGTCCTCTCCTCATTCCCTGTAACCTTCTTGGTGGATAGAGATCATGCCAGAACATGGGATTTGCCATTCAAAACTCCATTTCCACCCCAGTTACCCTTTGGCCAGCCCCTGTTGCACAGTGCTCAAACTGCACAACTATATATGGCAGCCCTAAGCCTCCTTGTTTTAAGTGCATTTCTTTTTTTTTTTTTTTTTTTTTTTTTGAGACAGAATCTCACTGTGTTGCCCGGACTAGAGTGCCATGGCGTCAGCTTAGCTCACAGCAACCTCAAACTCCTGGGCTCAAGCAATCCTCCTGCCTCAGCCTCCCAGGTAGCTGGGACTACAGGCATGCGCCACCATGCCCAGCTAATTTTTTCTATATATTTTTAGTTGTCCAATTAATTTCTTTCTATTTTTAGTAGAGACGGGGTCTCGCTCTTGCTCAGGCTCGTTTTGAACTCCTGAGCTCAAACAATCCGCCAGCCTCGGCCTCCCAGAGAGCTAGGATTACAGGCCTGAGCCACCACGCCCGGCCTGAGTTGCACAGGTTTTAATAGACAAAAGAAAGATTCTAGAGATTGCTGCAAACTGGGGAAAGGAGTATAGGATTGTTTGGAAGAAAAGCAGTTACAATGATTGGTACTTCCGTCAATTCACGGTCAGAACTAGCTCTGGGTGCGTCATTGGAAGAAGAAAGCAACTGAACCAGCGTCCTCAAAATCATAAAAACACAGGGCGCAACTTTTAGAGTTGCCACTAGAGAGCGCATTTCATCTACAAAGAAACCTTTCCGTTGAAAACCCAGGAACTTTCCAAAAGACTTTTGAGCACGTCTCAAAGGGTGGTGGGGGTTGAAGCAGGGAAGTGAGGCAGTGGTGGTGGGGGGAAGGGTAGCAAGAGATAGAGAGTTATAGCCTTGGATAACTCTGGGGAAAGGTGCGTGCCTAAGTGTGAAGTCACCAAGGCTAATGGATGCTGTCTTTTCCTCACTGTTGTAACTGCAATACCTACAGCACGTATTCCAGGGAGAAATTAAAGACTAGTCATTTCCATATAACTCTCCCATGGAGGAACCCAGACTTGGTGATGCTCCATTGTTCTCCAAAAGGCCCCTCCACCTAAAATGGGGCAGGAACCAAAGTAAATATGGAGCGATTGTGGGTCAGGTGGATGATATTCAGGCGTTATAAGCAGAGGAAGCGCTGAGTTAGTATCAGGCCATCTCAACGTCATAAAGACGCTACAATAAATATTAGGGGCTGGAAACAACATGAAGGAAGGTGATTTAAAAAGGATATTTGACAGCCAGGGAATAACTCTGATTCTTTTCACAGAAAGCGAAATATTCCCAGAAAGCAGAAAATTCCCAGCGACAGGGGGAGTTAGAACTCAAGTAAGAGCTCTGATTTTAGGCATTCTCTGTTGGTAATCCTTCAATTTTTATAACGTTCGCTAGATCTGCCACCGCATGAACTACATAACTGACAAATCTTCAATTCACATTATATTTAAGTGGTTCCCCCATCACTTCTCACAGTTAAAAATACATTACATAAATTACTATCCTGCCTAGTGAAATATGCAACGGCTCTGTTGTCTGCCGTTTATTTCTAAAACATTTTGGCACTTTCCGTGGAAGTCGTCTTGTTCTCAGTTATGCCAGGGGACGTTTTTTCCCATTTTACTTTGTTATTAAGTGCAGGATCACAGAGATCGGTGGAGAAACAAACAGTGGTGTCAAGGATGGCATGTGGTGGAGGGAACTAATGGCTGCAGGCAGAGGCGGAGCAGAGAACAGGAGAAGAACCAGGGCAATAAGATGATGTCGGCGTCCCCTGCTTATGCCAGTCCCAGGGAGGTCTCCTGCTTCGGACCTGGCTGGAACACTGGCCCAGCTCCGAGGGGCACCAGGGTCTGGACATCAATCACGTGGCAGCGCTCCAGTCTCCGTGTAATGGACCAACAGCTGCGTGTGGAAGGACAGGGGACAGTCAATGCCTGATGGCTGCGGGCCCTGCGGACCCCTCTTCCCAGCGCCGGGAGCTCTCCTGCAGGGGACCCGGGCCTGAGCAGTTCTTTCTCCCCAGCAGGTGTCACTGTGGAGTTATTAAAGTAGAGGAAAGAAAAGACACGGCTTCAACAAGCTGGCCTCAAAACAAAGGACCTTGAACCCAAACTGCAGCACAGCCTACTAGCCATGACAGACAGGAATTTTTAAAACTCCTTCCACCGACTCCAACGCTGCGACTATGCAACGTCTGTTGCCTTGAACTGCTAAGTTCACCTGATTTCAAGTTTTAAAAAGTAAATTAGAAGCAGAACATTAAGAAGATAGATATCTACCCTTCAAAGTGGCAATGGAGATATAAATTTTTGTCCTGTTTGCTCATTGTTTGGACAGGTATTTTTGTTTGTTTGTTTTAATGAGGAGAACTAATATGGCGTCACGGAAAGAAATAAGGAATCCACAAATTTGGGTTCAGATTCTCGCTTGGCAGTTCCTTTGTGTCTGTTACTTTGGACGATTTATTGTAATTTTGAGCTTTAACAATCAGTTCCATGACAGGGTAATTGCGAAGACTGAATAAAATAGTATTCGTGAAGGTGCCCAGTGTGGTTAGTTAATCTGAATCTAGATGCATCACTGCAAGACTGTAGAGATTTCATTACAGTTTTAATATTTTAATTTCATTTTGAGTAAATTCTGTTTGCATAGTCATTAGCCATGTGTAAAGTATAACCCCTAGGAGGATGACCCTTTTGTCTCCTTTGGGCTCAGGTCTGTAACCGCCCAATTACTATTGGCTATCTCTGCTCAGATGTCCTGCTAGGACTCAAATGCAAAATTATTATCTACATGGTTCCGCTTCCATGCCCCTCTCTTTACTTTATTCTGATTGATGATGTTTTCCCCTTTCCTTGAGCCTTGAATTGTTGGGATCATCCCAACTTCTCCTTCATCATATCTTCCATATATAAACAGACCCTTGACCTGGCAATGCCATTTCTGATACTGCACCATCTCCTGTGTCTGCTGGCTGCCCCTCACGTAGCTCCTTGAATTACTAGTCTGGTTTCCTACCTCAGTGGTTCCTGAGTTATCTTTTCCTCAGACAACAATTGCAGGGCTCCACCTAGATCCACATCATCAGAATTGTTGAGAACCCAGGATGGCATGGCTTTAACATGCACACTGGATTTTATTGGGAATCACTGTCTCAATCATCTCTGACCTCAAGTCAGTCAGATCTACCTTTCAATCCTAAATGCACCTCACTGACAGATGCTTTGAGAAAAAGCCATCTTTTGATTTTGTTCCTTCTTTGCTGCATATCGTTGTGATTTCCTGTTTCCTAGAGAATAGGCAACTTCATAGTCAAACGATCTCACTGGGTTCTAGGTGTCGTGAAGGCAGGGACAGTGTGCATTTGCTCATCCCAAATGGCCCACAGTAGGTCTTTGCTTACAATAGTTCCCTCTTGATGGTAGCCTGGATCACAGCCATTTCCCCTTCTCCTGGGACTGTCCTGACATACATAGAAGGGCCACCGACACTGTCCTTGGCCATATCTGTTGATACAGACTGTAGGCTTTTGACCCAATGTATACGGACTGATGCTATTTCCAAAGAATATGACATCTGAAATGGAGAGACCCTGAGATGGGAGCTCATGGACACAGAGTCACAGGAATGGTAAGGCTGCTGAGGCTCCCAGACACACCCAGGGGTCTGCCCAGCCTGAGTCATGGTTGCTCACATCTACCCATCATAAGATACAGTGACACTTCCCAATAGTCTCTTTTCTCCCTTTTAATTCAAGTCATCCAGAGTCAATCTCTTTTACTAGCAAATGACAGAGCCTAATCTGATACATTGTTGGGGAGTTCGTGTGGTCATGGTATCTACCTAATTCACGTTATTCCCCACAGTTCTCTGTGATAATTTCTTCTCTAAAATCAGGCAACTCTCTTAACAAATTTCACTCCTCCCTATGTGGAATTTACTCTCCTCTCTGTTACTCAAGCCTCTCAAATGCCTTACATCCGAAGTTTAAGTCACAAAGCCCATAAGTTTCTTCCTGAAACTTCTTCAGCCATCAGTGCTGCCCTACTCCTCCCAAGCCCTTATATGCCTGCCGGGATGAACCATCCATGGAATATTCATCCTTTATAGGCTTATATTGCCATTTATTTTTATACTTGCATATATTGCATCTTCCCATTTAGTTGAAAATCACTTGGAAACAGAAATCAAGTCTTGCATTTGTTCTTTAATGTTTTTCTCTTAAATGCTTAATGCTGAAATGTTTCTGTACTACTCTTATTACTAAATGCTGATTGTTTAAATGTTTCTCTCCTACGATAGCATCCCTCATAAATATTGATCGAATGAATGGATGAAATGCATACCTGCTTATATTTCTAATTAAGGGCAATTGGGAATTATAGTACTTGTTTTTCCAAAAATGTTTCCAATTATCTATTCCCTCGTCAATTCCAACATAGCATGGAAATGCAACATTCCCTTTGTGGAAAGTCCCCTTTGTAATTGCTCCTGTCAGGGTGATTAATGGATAGTGGTTTGTGACCAGGAACTTCTACGGTGACCTGGTGGGCAGCAGAGGCCACCTTGTCGTAGATATTTCTGTCCCTGCATGAACTTTTTAAAAAATTATGGCATTGGAAAAGAACTAAGGTTGCAATATGGGTACATTTGCATGCAGATTCCTGGAGCCTGTCAATAGCTAATTGCGTCCAGGCGGGAGGCCTGACTTGCCTGCTGGTCCCTCTTGACCGGGAGATGGGATGGTCATTCCAAGCTGGAGCCAGGCCAGTGCCTTGGGCCAAATGTGTTTTCATCCTCACGGCTGTCTGTCTTCTGCCTGGGCCTGCTTGCCCTCTGCTGACACCTCAGGCTGAGGATGACTTTGCTGGCCTTGCAGGGCCAAAGGTGGCCAGGGTTGGGGACAATGGGGAATGGGGGTTCTCCACTCCTCCAGCCTTTAGTGTCCAGTCATTAAGCTTAAAGGGATTCCTGCCCCAACAGTTACATTCCCCATGCTGCTGTTGGGAGCTTCTCTTCTTCTGAGACGCCCAAGTTACTCTTGGCTACAACTGTCTGTCCCTTGGTTGGATCAGCCATTGCCGATTTTCTCCTCAAGGAGCCAAGGGTTGGAAGGAAGCTCAGGTACTGGGAGCAAGGAAGCCTGGCTTTGCAATGTGACAGTCAAGGACTATGCCCTCTAGGAAGGCTGCAGCGTGGTCTCTGTTGCTGTCCCTGTTCTTCTTTTCCAGTCAGTGTCCCAGGTCCTTGAGAGCCCATAGTGTACTAGTACCATTGTACCGGTATTAGTGTACCAGCACACACGAACTGAGTGAGGACTGTGCCGTGCTGTGCATGTTCAATGGGTTTTCTCACTTAACCCTCACGGCAACCACATGAGGAAGGTTCTCCTATTAAGCTTGTTTTAAGGAGGCAGAAACTGAGGCACAGAGAAGTTAAATATCTTGCCGAAAGCTGCACAGCTTCTGTCCTTATAAGTACTCTAATAAAAGTAATGAGAGTACTCCTGTAAGCACTCTCACTATTAATAATTACTCTTTCCTAGGAATCTTGTCAATCCTGCAGTTATATTTCAGGAACCAGTTCAGCAGGATGCTAGGTAAGAGCTTTCTTTCTACTTGATCATTGAACAATTGTTTGTTGATCACCTATTAACATGTATCCCTATTCTACCTACAGGCTAAAGGAAATGCAGAGGAAAAAAAAGTAAGTGCTTTCAATATAGTTTAGGTGAAAAGATCCTTTTCTCTGTGTGTATCCCTTTCAGTCTCTTGTTGTAGGTGTATCTGCAGCTGCAGGCGACCTGTGGGTGCAGGCGCTGTTGTAGGTACTGGGCGAGTAGACCAGCGCAGGGGTAGGAGAATGGTCCCCAGATCACTCATGTTTGTCCATAAATGGCTCCATTGCTCACTAGCAGTGTGACCTTGGACATTCATTTAACTTCCCTGTATCTCAATTGTTTCGTTTGGGAAGTGGGAATCATTATAATTCCTAATTCTTCATGACTCTTGCAAGGATTAGCATAATTAATATTAATACATGTCCACTGCTTAGAATAGTGCTGGACACGTTGTAAACAATCAATACACTGCAGCTACTGTGGCTCTTATCATTTTGCATCTCTCTGTGTTTCTACAATTGCCTGCTAATTTGGAAAAAAACACTTCTGCCCAGAACCTTCCTGTAATATCTGACTCCCTCTCAGCACCTTCCATCCTTCCTGTTGGTTTCTGTAAAACTGAGTGTGTTTTCTACACAGTGCAAATGCCTGCCCCACAGATTAATTCAGGACCTGCTATGTGCCAAACACATGGGGTGTGACAGGTACCCCCTGCCCTACCACTCATAGGGGTGGTATTTAGTTAAACAACTACTCTCACTCACCTGTAAATCTGAAAAACCCAGGAATCACAAGATGTTGGGGGGCCTCACCTTCTCAGGAGCCCGATTCCTTCAGGTAAAGAAAGGGTTCGGCCTCTGCTGACCATGAAGCTGAGAGGGGAAGGTTAAGCAGGAGTCGACAGTGTGCGCACAGTGGGGTACGGAGGGTGCAGAGGCCCCAAGTCAGGAAGGCCCACGTGGGCAGCGCGGGGCCAGGAGTCGCCCTCCTGGCAGAGGTTCACCCCCGCACTGCAGCTATGTGAGTGTGTCCCACGTGGGCCGGGGCGGCTCCCTGTTGCCTGTGCTTAGTTGCTGCTCCTGCCGGATTATTTTTCCCTGAGCACTTTGGAGAAGTAGAATCTCCTGGATCCTCACAACCTTGGTATGATTTATGCCCACGTTAAAGCTGAGATGAAATAAATTGCTCCAGTCACCAAGTTAATAGATGACCGAGCTGGGATTTGTGCCCAGGCTGTAGAGCAGGGCCTCTGCCTTTGGAGTGATGATAGATCAGAGTCATACTTAAAACAAGAGATCAATTAAAGGCTCTGCATAAGTATATGATCTGACAAGGAGACTTCTCTGAAAGGTGTGAAGCAAACGGGACCCTCCTCTCTTGGGTGAGGAGAAATGGTAATCAGGGGGAAAGAGAAAAGTATCCAATGATTTTTTAGCAGCTTTTTATCACCTGAAGTGATCCTCTTGATTCACAAACATAAAATGCGTGATTAACCAGGAGGGTCACCATTGCCCTGATCATATTTGGTGTGTTTACTTAAGGCCCACCCCACCCACCCTCAAGCAAAATAAAACAGAATGCCAAAAATGAAGAAAAAATTTGGAGAGAATTTTTTTGCAGCTATTTCTAGTGGAATTTAAAAATTCAGTGAAAAATATTTTGATTACCTTTTCTGATTCTTCATATCTCTAATTTTTTATGAACCAATGGTTACATTATGGTCAGAGTTCTTGTTCTTTTGAAGTTCAAACCAGGAAATCAAAGTAGACTGGTGCCCGATTTCATGAGAATACTTTGATTTGCTTTATGTATATAAGTAACATATTGTTGTGTGAGTGCTACTGTTTTGGAATTTGAATGCAAAATGTCAATTTGACTTTCAGAGTTCAGATACTACATTTTGTCATTATCAAAGATAGTTTATTTTTACCCTGTAAGTACTAGGGAAATAAGATGTGCCAAGGACTTAGATTGTTTAAAAAGAGAAGTAAACATCTCATATGCTTATTTTCTATCTTTCTACATCATAGAAATGAACAAAGAGGGAAATGTATAAATTACAAAGTATATAGTGTTTTTCACTGGTAAAGCCTTTAACCAGAGGAGGCAAAATGGACTCCTAATATTGCTAGACTTTTAAAATGGAATTGTGAGTGCTTTGGTTAATGAAGTTGTTACCATTTCAAAAGCCAACTCAGTTTTATAGGATTTGACAGTGTAGTATTTATAGCAACACAGGTGACATGAATAGCAACTATTATAGTAGATATGTATGTCTTTTTGTGTGAAGACAAAGATGATATGCTAACGAAATTTTGACAAAAGATGGATTAAAAAGCAATATTTTTATATAACATTTTATTTAATTTAGAAGCATCAATCCTTTCCCCTGTAAATTAGTGACCTTAAAAAAATTATTTTTTATTGAAGATATTTTCAAATACTGTATTCAAGTCTAAAGAACAGTACAATAAACGGTGCCTGTGACCAGTCCCCAGATTGAACAGATTACCAACATGCTTCTATCCTTTCATCTATTCCCAACTCCACTTTTTTCTGGAATATGTTAAAAAAAAATCCCTGATACTGTATCATTTCACTAATGGATACTATCTATTTAGTAAATGAAGCACTCTCCCCCTTTAAAAAATAAACCTCAATACCATTATTGGCAAAATTAACAATTTCTTAATATCATCTAATATCCAGGCCCTATCCGATTGTCTCAAATTGGCTTAAAAATATCTTTTTATAGTAGTTTATTTGAATCAAGGTCCAGATAGAGTCGCACACTGAGTGCATTTCATTGGTCTCTTAGGTGTCCTGAAGTCCATAGTTTCTCTCTCCTGCCTGCCTGCCTGCTGCCTCCCTTTCTTTCTTTTTTCCTTCCTACCATCAACTTGTTGGAGGCAGTGGGTTATTTGTCCTGAGGATTTGCGCATTCTGGGCTTGGCTGACGGGATCCTCCTGTGTCATTCCGCGTGTTAACTGATGATAGATCTGGATTTCATTAAATTCTGATCATTAGCAAGAAAACCTCTTAGGAGGTTTTTGTTTTTGTTTTAATAACGCTCTCCCCGGAAAGACCACCTGATGGCAGTGTTAGGCACAACATTTCCTTCCTGGGTGAGTCCTCTCATTACCAGGGACCTTGCCCGTCCTTTCCCTGGCGCCCTGCCTGCCGGAGCGCCGCCTGCGCACGGGGAAGCGACGGTCGCAGCCACTGGCAGGGGCTCAGCTCCCCGAGGCCGCTCCGGGCTCCGAGCGGGGGTTGCTGCCATGCCACGACCGGCTCGGTTTGCCTGCCTTGTAGAAATCACCAGCTCTCTTCCAGATTAGTTGGTTCAAAAGTACAGGAAAGTTTTTTGATGGAAAACTGAGAGTTTTCAATTTGAATTAAAAGATGCAAAACGATTTTCACAATGCTTCAGACAGCAGCTAATTTGATAGAAATTGATGGCAGCCCAAAGTGTTTATTTCAGCAGTGATACCCTTTCCCGCTGCCCCACAGAAGATAGACATCCACTCGGTTCGTTTGACCTGCAATTACTGAGACAGTTTCAGTGCCCGTTTTTTCATCCGAATATCAAGCAACTCTTGGACCAGCCAGATACATCTTTCCAAAATTGCTTCACCGGAGATCCAGAACAGTGATCTGCACAGCACGGAGATAACTGTGTACTTGGACGTGGAGTCTACGTTAAGGCTTTAGTACCAAATTACTAAATCATACTTAACCTTGGTTTATTCATTTGTGGAATGTGGACAACAATCACTAAGTAATAAGAATTAAGAGAATTAATTGGTCTCGTTTCTACACTGTTACACAGTCGTTGTTCAATTAGCATTAACGTAAAAGCAAGTGAATTCAACTGAATTAGACTGGGTCTTCAGAGTTGGAATTTGGTGAATTTCAAGCCATTTGAAAATTTGAGTCATCACGTTGAACGAGAGACCTCCTAGTATAAATGTATGGTACAAACCCTGAATGATCATTCTAATGGAGTAGGGCAGCGTTTGTACTATTGTAAAATTAATTAATGAGGAGAAATTAATTCACTAATAGGTGACTAGTGCACACTCAGACTCTAAGCCAGATATCCGAAATTTGTTAATAAAAATTAGGTAACAGCTATTTTACCTGGAGTATTTCCTTCCTTGCAATTTAAAATTAAACCTTCAGCCAAGACAAGTAACTTTAATTTGAATGAATTTCAAACTTTACTCTTGTGATTCTAATTTGTCTCTGTGTCTTTCTGGCTGTATAGTCATTGCGCAATAGAGCATCTTTCCTGATGAGGTCGGTTTGACAAAGTGATTTATTTCCTTAACAATTCTGAGTATATTATTTAGAGCATTTAAACTGCTTTTAGGGAAATTACCAACAAGCACATTTAAATTCAGAGCCAGGTCACTGTAAAAAAGAAAAAGAGGAAGAAGATAAACACCCTTGTTTGACATCCAAACACCGTAATTATTGTCATAAATAATCATGTGCTCCTCTAATAAATTATTAGGCCGTAAGCCAATATAACTTGAACAAAATCATTTAAAACATTTCCTGAAGTAAAAATTAAAAAAAAAAAATCAATCATATGGTTCTTTCTGTCACATTTTGGGTTTGAACTAATTTATTTGATGATACACCAATGATGAGAAGAAAACAAGAATATTTAAGAAATTAATGATATAGTGCCATGAGTACTTTGCCAACCACTTTTAAAAAGAAGCCAAAATATTAACGGTATAAAATATGTTTATATACATTCAGAATTTTAATGAGATTCTCTTGATGTGTTGTAAGTTAAATGCCAAATTTATCTGCACTTAAGCAGATTAGACAGGTATTGAGGCGAATTTGGGTAACATATATAAAGCAGACTTAAAAAACACATTCCTCAGCTGAATAGGTAAAATCCTTAGAGATCATTCAGCTTGTATCCAGTGAAAAACAAAAGTTAAGAAATTTTATGGTTAACTGTGAAATGCTACGATGTTTCTCCCGTAGACCCTCCCCCACCATTTAGACTTTTGTTGGATGATTCTCATTTCTACACTGTAATTTCCAGCTTATCCTAAATATAGACTCTGGATCTGAGCCATCCTAATTAAACTGTGAAGCTCTTTTGTAGTGAGTTTCGATGCTTCGGAAATCAGTTTCAAGGCTTGCACAAGTAGCGTGTGTCACCTTCCTTGTTTTCTTTCTCATTATGAATTTATCTAGAAATGATACACTTCAAATAATAATTTAGTAGTATATTTGTGCCTTTTTTTATCTAGGCTGTTTTAAAAAATGATAATTATAAACTTCCTTCTGTTCTGCAGGGATTTAATTTATTCTTTCAAAAGTTTCCCACCTTAAGGTACCTATCCCCCTTCCTGCACAAAGTCTTTATAATAGAAATAAAGAAAGTGAGATAAAATGATTTTGCCTATGGCTATCTGGAGAAACAAGTGTGGGGTCTTTCTGTTGTTACACAAAATTCATGTTTTTTCTTGACATACAGCTGTTAGAGATAATGGGATTTTCACTAAGGGAATAGAAAGTGAGAATCAAACACAAAAATTTCAGCACAAACCAACCTACAGGATAAAGCTGAGAGCTGGGGTGCGGAGGAATGCTGGGTGTTGGCTCAGGGGCATGTGCTTCTTCGTGGTCTCCCCCTTGGCTGGCCCCTGCTCCCCAAGATTGCATCCTGGAGCGGGGTGGCATCGATAGTTCACGTCTGCGCCAGCGTGCAGACTTCGCCAGCACTGCCTCCTACCTTGGAGAGCACCGGGCTGCAGTCCTCGCGCTGGGATTATTGGAGACCAAGTTTGCTCTGACTGTAGCTTGGAGCAGGAACTAAGAGAGGTGATAAAAATTCCCCAAGAGAGTTGCAAACTATCTTTTAATGAAATGCAAAGTCCTGTATCTGTTCGAAGTTCAGTTTGAGAGTAATTTTAAAAGGACTCTGATTTGTCTTTTGACTTCCACTTCCAGAATGCATTTTCCTAAAACTCTTCGGGACTGTTGTGAGGTGGTGGTAATGGTGAGTTTCCTTTTAAATTGTCCTTGAAAGGCAGAAACATCTGACACAGTGTGTTTGCCCCAGGGCTTATGAGGTAAGGGGGCAAAAACCAAGCGCCCTGTGTGCTAGAGTTGGACTCAAAATGTTTCTCAACCCTAGCTACACATTAGCATACCCCCTCAGGGCCTTTGAAATAAACTCGAAGTACATGGGTGGGTTGCACCCTCAGACAGACTAAATCAATTTCTTTGGGCTTGGACTAAATGTGTGGGTTATTTTAAAAAGCTCCCCAGGCAATTCTAACTTGCAGCCAGGGCTGCAGATCAGAGCACTGGTTCCAAACCTGGATGTTGTCAACATCCCAGGGGAGCTCTGTGGATCTCCAGGTGCAAACATCTAAAAATTAGTTTTAAAATGCTTTATTTAAGACAAAGTATTTATTATTTTAGATAGCAATCTTGGAGGTAGAATAAGCATGACGGAGGTAATGGGATGTAAATAAATAAAGTACTCAAGAGAAGGATGCTTCCATTCTAAAAAGGCAGGAGCATTCATCTAGAGCTACAGTTCCCAACCCCTAGACTGTAGACTGATACTGGTCCGTGGCCTGTTGGAACCAGGCCACACAGCAGGAGGTGAGCAGTGGGTGAGGAGTGAAGCTTCATCTATATTTACAGCCACTCCCCATCGCTTGCATCACCATCTGAGCTCTGCCTCTTGTCAGATAAGTGGTGGCATTACATTCTGCATTATGATAAGTTGTATAATTACTTCATTATACATTATAATGTAATAATAATAGAAATAAAGAGCACAATAAAAGTAATGTGCTTGAATCATCCTGAAAGCATCCCTCCTTCCCACCCCTCATCTGTGGAAAAATTGTCTTCCGTGAGACTGGTCCCTGGTGCCAAAAAGGTTGGCTGACCTAGAGGGTTGAGTTTCCTCTGTGTTAGTCTAAGCAATGAAGAAACAATATAAAAGAAAGTGGTGGTTTAAAAAAATAGAAGTCGTGACAAAAGTGCTATGCAACATTTCTTTTTTAAGTTGATCTGGTACTATGACAGAAATGCTATGTTTTAGCTACTAGATTTATGCTGTTACAATACTGTCAAGTTAACATCATGGCTATCACCTAAGACGTGGTCCACTCTTGAGCTAAGGTTTAGCATATTGCTACTCTTTAAGAAGAAGGAGCTTTTTCCAGTTCTCGTTGTCAGTGTAAAGCAGTGGTTCTCAAACTTTCATGCAACAGAACCATCTGGAACTTGTCAAAACACAGATTTCTGGGTCTCACCACCAGAGTTTCTGCTTTAGTAGTTCTGGGGTGGGACCCAAGAATTTGCATTTCTAACAATTTGCCAGTGATGCTAATACTGCTGGTCTGGGGACCACACTTTGAGAATCACTGTTCTAAATCATTACAGCAGCCATTTATGGGCTCATTTTACATGGCATATATCTTGGCTCAGGTTGTCTAGAAACAGAGCCTAAGGCAAAAGCTTATATGTGAATACTTCATTGGGGTATGCACCTCCCCCCCTGCCCCACCCTGGAAACTGGTATGAGGGAAAAGAAGCATGAATGAACTAGAGAAGGAGGGCAAACAGATTTGAGGGTGTGTTATTGAGCTACTGAGCTGGCCCTCACTTTGTAACAAGCTTGCCTTATTGCCTGGAGGGAGAAAGGCAAAAAGAGTTTATTTACTACCTGTCTCTAGTCTATCATCTCTAATTCATTAATGTTGCTTCAGGGAATGTTCCTCCCACTTCTATGTTGTATCACCTTCCTATCCACTTAGCCACTGGAGAAGCCAGCCTCCACAGATATGATCTTGCCAGAGGGCACTTGGCCCCACACACAGGCTCCCAGTGTTGCGGTTCACCTGCCTGCCTACCACCCAAGAACCAGATACAAGAGCTGAGTGTTGGTGAAGGTAGGGTGATTTATTGAAGTGCCGGCAACCCGCTGAGATGGCATACTATCATCTCAAAGACCATCTTACCTCCTCTGCTTACTGAGAAACTTATAAAGGGAAGAGTTAAAGGGAGTTGGTGGCAGAAAGCACGGTTTTTGCTGTGAGTGGCCTATTCTGGACTCTTGATCTGTTTTTCCTCAAGATTGTTTTCTAAGCAAGCAGCAGGTTAATTCCAAACTTTTAACATAGAAGAAGCCCAAAGCACACTGGAGGCAAAAATGGCTCCCCTTTAGCCTGCCTAGCATTGTAGTCTGAACAGCCCTTGGGGTGCACTTACACTAGGTCCACAGGCTTGGGAGCAAGATCTGCAAAGCACCAGCCATTGTGAGAGTGACTCTATTCAGAAAGAAAAACAAGGGCTCCCACCCAGAGTAGAACATAAACTAACACTTGTGAATGATCAGTGCTTCTGTTTATTTGCTGCGAAGACACATTTTTTTTTAAGTTTTTGGTGACTTACAAATCTATTTCCTACTCTGTCTTATTGTGCCTGACTAAGATGTGAATGCTACATGTGACTCAGTACATGAACTCAGCAACACCCAGATAAGTCTAAGCCTTGCTCATTCACAGGGGTCCACTGGTTGCACGCTTGGGTGTCA
>CAUYSK010075107.1:0-15638 GCA_963575035.1 Avahi laniger
TTCAATTATATAAGTATTTATCATTTTAAAAACTAAAACCGGCCGGGCGTGGTGGCTCACGCCTGTAATCCTAGCTCTCTGGGAGGCCGAGGCGGGTGGATCCTTTAAGCTCAGGAGTTCCAGACCAGCCTGAGCAAGAGCGAGACCCCATCTCTACTAAAATTAGAAAGAAATTAATCAGACAACTAAAAATACATAGAAAAAATTAGCTGGGCATGGTGGCGCATGCCTGTAGTCCCAGTTACTTGGGAGGCTGAGGCAGAAGGATCACTTGAGCCCAGGTGTTTGCGGTTGCTGTGAGCTGGGCTGATGCCACGGCACTCTAGCCCAGGAAAAAGAGTGAGACTCTGTCAAAAAAAAAAAAAACCCATTATGTATTTAAAAATCATAATGCAACTTTATGCAGTCCACAAGAAACATACTTTAGATCCAAAGACTCAAATAATTTGAAAGTAAAAAGATAAAAAAAAAAAGTGCCATGCAAACATAACCAAAAGAGTGCTGAAGTATCTACACTAATACTAAACAAAAGAGATTTTAATACAAAAATTGTTATTAGAGAGAAAGAATAACATTTCATAATAATAAGAGAATAAATCCATCAAGAAGATATTATAATTATAAACATATTATATATACATGTAACAACAGAGCCTAAAAGTTATAAGAAGTAAAAAATGTGAGAACTGAATGAGAAATAGACAATTCAACAATAATAATTGGAGACTTCAATACTTCACTGTCAATAATGGATAGGATAAGGAAGATCAACAAGCCAATAGAAGATTTGAACAATATTATAAACAAAACAGACATAATAGTCCACTATTATGGACTATTATGGACTATGTTGAGTAGGACACTCTACTCAACAACAGAATACACATTCTTCTGAAGTATACATGGGACAGTCTTCATGATAGACCATATGTTAAGCCATAAAACAAGTCTTGATAAATTTTAAATAATTAAATAATACCAAATATGCTCTCTGGCCACAATAAAATGAAATTACAAATTAATAATAGAGGAAATTTAGGAAATTTATAAATATGTGAAACATAAAAAACATACTCCTAAAGAACAAATGAGTCAAAGAAAAATTACAAGGGATATTAGAAAATATCTTGAGATGAGTCAAAATGAAAATACAATCCACCAAAATTTATGGGATACAATAAAAGTGGTGCTTAAAGGGCATTCATAGCTGTAGATGCCTACCATAAAAAGAAGAAAGATCTCAAATCAATAAAATATCATTCTCATTCACATTTTGGTATATTTTCTAAAGAGGTAAAAAAAGGGGGGGGAGGGGGTTAACTAATGTTATGTCTATTTCACCTATTTGCTTTTCTTCCTTAAAAATTTTTTAAGGAATTCTGTCAAAATCTGAATAGGATCATTGAAATGTGTCCCATATTTTTTGCATTATCAGTTGTAGATGCTACGAGAACAAAAAATTGAGAATCACTGGCCTAGACTGGTCTTTACCAAATGCTAGCATATCTGTTAGGGTTTGATTAGGGAAGCAGAATCCCTGTAAGTGATATAAAATAAGGAATTTATTAAAGAATTACACAAGTACTGTTCAATAGAGCTTTCTGTGATGATGGAAATGTTCTACATATACACTGTCCAGTAACACAGGCACTAAACACACATGTGAAATGTGGCTAGTACAACTGAGGAACTGAATTTTTCATTTCATTTCATTTTAATTTTAACATGCCTAGTGGCTGCTGTATAGGACAACATAAGATTAGATCCTACCCAATTGTGGGGGCTGGTGAAGAAGTCCACAGGTGGTTTGTGCCTCTGCCACTGGAATGGGTCTGAAGTCACTGCTGAGCAGCAAGGCCAGCAGTAGGAAAGACGAGCTGATTGTGAAGTGGAGGAGAAGGAAGACAAACTGGAACCCACGGGAGAAATGGAGACCCATGTCTGCCACTCGGCACCTGCAACATTGATGATATGGGTGAGCTACAGAAGAACACAGTTCTCTTTGCCTCAGAACCGCACATGCCCTGGCCCAGGGCTCAGAGAAGCTGAAGGGGTGATGCAGCACACACGGGGGACTCTGCGGTCTTGCTGCCGCCCTCATCTAACACGGTGAGCCAGCAGGTCACGGTCACCCGCAAGGTGCATGAGCTGCCTTGGGAGCATAATGGCTGCTGTGTCACCACCATGAATGTCTCATTGGTCCACCCTAACTCAGAACCACACAGGGAAGGGAATTCTGGGCAATTCTGTACAACACCCAACATCCCAGAAAGGGACGATGCCCACTTTTACTCTTGCCTCCTTGGACCCCTCCTCGATTCCGGTGGATGCAGCTTGGCCTCACTCTTTGTCCTTCTCTTGTCCCTCATCCTTGAAATGCAAGGAAGGCAGGACCCATCGGCAGTACATTTGGGGCTGTTCGTCCAAAACCAAGCCAGTATGCTGAGAAAATTCAGCACATTTTATTGACCAAAAGAAAAATTCAGTGGGCTTTTACTCACTGTCTGACAATAGTGAGAATCAGAATGAATGAATCAGAATGTCTGTCCTAACAAATTCCCCTGGTTCTGCTTTGGTTTCTCCTGTCTCCATGTCTTTCATCAGTGTGTGGAGGAAGAATGTAAAACTGAGGTGAAGGCTTGAACTTTGAGAACAGTAACAATGCACTTACGATTTACTCCTCAGAAGCCGCTGAAAGAGTTCAGCAGTAGATACCTTCTAATATTCACAATAAAAAAGAACAGTTATCTATAATCCCATTTTCACATCTATTATAAAGGCGAACCATGTGTTTCATCCAAGACAAACTGATTTTATTAATGCCATGACCGGACATGTATGAGTGATAATATGAGTTTACTTTACAAGAGGGCTTGATTTCACACTTCCATTCTATTGTAGGGATCAACACTTATCCAGTTCTAACAGGAGTTGGATAAACTCAGGGTCTTCCTAAAATAACAATGATTATTCTTCACAAAAGAATCACAAAGTCTACACTTGAAAATGAACAGATTGTCTCCTATGCTGTGTGCGTCAAGCAGTGTTTCATTTTTAGACCTGATGTATCGACACTATATGTTGATTAATTAGAACAAGTTTGTCAAGTTCTTTGAGAGTCCTGGAAGAAAAAGTAAAGTAATTCAAGGATTCAGTCCAGACTAAATAGCGTGGCCTAATAGATCAAAAGCCTGCAAGAAACCAAGCTGTGGAAAAGTAATAATGTAAATAAAAATGTGATTTCAATCTCTGCTTGGCGACTGTCCTCCCTCAGGCCACGAAGGCTCAGTGCCATCAGATGCATTAATGCGGAGACATTGGTCAAACTCCTGGGGGAGGAAGGGATGGTGAAAAGCGTTTTTGCCTGTAGATCCGGGTGAACTGCTTATAAGCCTGAAATGCATTCGGCTGATACATTAGCCATCAGTAACCGAAGAAGCAGAGGCGATGAACTTCCTTTAGCATGGACCTGACCTGAGGGGATAAACGCATGGCAACGTGCTGAGTTACTTCAACAAGAGACACCCAATGTCAAATGCCACGGGGCTACGTGGTGTTCCAAGGCTGGGACTGGGTTTCCATGAGACTGTCGTAAGGCAGTGGCATTTCTGATTGCACTGTTTGCAGAGATGCAGACCTCTCCCCACCCACTACTCCC
Source organism: Avahi laniger (assembly GCA_963575035.1). Lineage (NCBI taxonomy): Eukaryota > Metazoa > Chordata > Mammalia > Primates > Indriidae > Avahi > Avahi laniger. The sequence goes on from CAUYSK010075107.1 coordinate 3,659, forward strand.
ACCAATCATTGTAGGAAGAGCAGAGTAACATTTGTCCTGGGTAGCAATGATGGACAATCCTCAAGGAACAATGCAAATCAACAGTGCTGGTGCCCTACGGTGGTCTGAAGACAGAACAAAGTTCATATGGTCACTAACCAAGAGAACATTTCCAGGAGATTTCTATTCTCCCAACAATGCTCTGAAAATGGCACTTCGTCCAACTGCTGAGACCACAGAAGGGTTTAGTTAGGCCTTTGGCTGGAGAAAACCATGGAGATAAGCATCCAAACTCTAGGACTCCAAATCCTTTACTCAGATTTGGAAATCTTGCTGGAGCAGGGAACTGTAATAGCATAGGCTCAAGAAGTAGAGCAATGGAGTCAGACTTCCTGGTTTCAGGTTCTGATCTGTCCCTAAAAAATCTTATGAAATGTGCTCAACTTCTCTGTCTCAGTTCCTTATCTATAAAACGGACATAATTGTAATATCTCTCTGAATGAATTAGGACTAGATGGTTCGCAAGTGCCAGGAAAGCTAAGACAATTGGTTTTAACAAGACAGAAGTTCATTTCTCACATGTAAACACAGCAGCCCAGGCCTGGTGTGGGGACTCCACATCAGGAAGGACTCAGGCTCCTTCCACCTAGTTGCTCTGCCATCTGCAATTTGTGCCTTTCATCTCCTGGTCCAAGATGGGTGCTCCAGCTCCAGCCCTCACACTCATATTCCCCACAGAGGAAGCAGGAAAAGAGAGCAGAAGGGAATGGCCTTCCCCTTTACAGACTGAGGGAAAAATGCAAGTTCCCCACTGCTGGCTTTTAATGTGTAAAGGAACTTGTGTAGATTTCTTCTGAACTTAGAGATACAGATCAAAGCAAGGAGGTGGAAAGAAATGCAAAGCACAAAGGGTATTCTTAAGAAGCTCCTTTTGTGTAGATGGTCATAAGTCTTAAGACTGATTGAAACAGTTTTAGTTACCTTAATGGTCTTACAGCACCCTTTAGCTAATTGTAATACTAAAGTCCCTGCCTAATGGGAAATACTGTGCATGCTTAACCTGTATCACCAGTAAACTCGCAATGATGCAGAGAGAGCTCCGTGTCACTTGCCAGAAAGAAATCCAAGGCTTCACAAACAGGCAGGTAGTGTGGATCTTTCTCTTTGAAGAACTATCGCCAGCCAGGAGTGAGTGCCCGGGAGGATTCCTATCTTGCCTAGGAATCCTCTGGGTTTAGGCAGGCAAATCTGTGCTGAGGCCCTGCTAACTGAATATTTCAGTGTTATGGCCAGAATCGTTTGTTGGTCCGGCTTTCCTTCAGGTGGAGAGTGCCCGTCCTGTGTCATTGTTTTGTTGGCGTTTAGGAACCTCAGAGATGAGATTTGCGCATTTTCGTGAGAGCTGAAGAGTGCCGATCCTATTTGGGTCTAAAGACTGAAACAGGATCTGCACTTTTGACAGACCTCTTCATTATCGCCTGATACATTAGCTCGGAAGGTAGAACGGTTCCCGGAGACAGGATACTTAAAGGGGTAGGTAGCAGAACTTTTGAAGTAAGCTTGATTTTACGAATAATTTCTTCCTCAGCTGACCTCTTTTAAGTAACTGTAGCACTTTTCACCATCATGTTATGGAAGCCCCGTGTATGTCACCTCAATAAACTGATCTAACTCACCAAGCAGGATTGGTCTGAGTCATTTCTTTGATCTCTTGACACTAACACCATCTCAGTTTGGAGGGCGGTTTTTCTACACTGGCCCAGGACTTATCCTTAACACAGACATGTCCTGCAAACTGCACGGTGCTTCTATTTATTTCCTTTCACGCTGAGCTTAACCACGTGGTCACACCTGGCTGCAAGGGAGGCTGGGAGATGTGGTCTTTATTTTGGATGGCCAGCTGCAATTGGGAAAGATTATTACGGAGAGGAAACAAAGACACTGGGAAATACACAGGATTCTCTGCTACCCAACCTATCTGGCTATCGTGAGGACTGAATGAGATAATGCTGATGAAGTGCCTTCCAAGCCAGGGGAAGTGCCCATGAATGGCTGGAATTGCTGCCATCCCCCCCTCCACCCGAGCACCAGGCTTGGTTCCGGGTGGCCAGGAGGGCGCTGCAGCTGCTCCACGGGAGGCAGAAGCAGGACAGGAAGAAACGCTGTCTGTGCAGCCGGAAGGGTGCAGAAGGCTGCCAGGGAGCAGGGCTGGGTAGGGAGAGGTGAGTGAGGTACCTGCCTCAGGTATAAAATGTAAGTGGGAGCCAAAAAACCACAGTATTCAGGACAAGTATTTTAATGCAATATTTTAAAAAATAAAAATTAATGCAAACAAATCCATGATGAGCAAAATATCAAAATTTTAAATGAAGGAAGTATGTGACCTTGTCTTACATGACTCACCTTATTCTCCCCACTGCATCCCAGCCCTCCATTTTTTCCATATAGAGCCTCCCTTTCCTGGCAGCTTTTTCCAGGCCAGAGAGGATCAATGCAATATTGAAGGGGGATTAATTTAGAATCTGCAAGCTGTGTAAATCAGACCCAAAAAAATATGAAATCTCTAAGGCACATGGATATGACTATTTTATTTGTACATTAAAGAAAACAACACCCTTCTTAAATTACAAAATCCATATAAAACCACAAATAGAAAAATTAGAAGCATCTAAACTTGCACACTAAGAACTTTCATTAATACTTTAATGTCTGTATTTCTAGCATTTTAAAGCAATATATTTTTCATGTAAAATGGAAATATTCAGCATATACTATAATCTGCATGTTCATTTAACAATATTTCTGTATCATTAAATATTCTTCTATAATATCATTTATGTGTTACTCATCTGTGTACGCCAAATTTAGATTGTTTTCACCTTTTTTGTTCTTATAAACAGTTCTGCAATAAATATTCTTGTAGTTAAACTGTTTTGATAATTTTCTGTTTATTTACTTATTATAAAGTCCTGGAAGGGGAATTACTGGTTAATCTTCTAAAGATTGTCAAACAGCTTTCCAGAAAGTTCTACCAATTTATACTTCTCCCAGAAGCATGTGAGGTCATGCTTCCCATATCCTTTACAACATTGAGTATAGTCAATTTTTTAACTCTCTACTGATTAAAATAGTAAAAAATGAAAACATTTTCATTCACATTTCTTTGATTACTAACAGAGCTCAATATTTTTTTCATTTTTTATTAGTATTTAAAAGTTTTTAAATAACTTTGCCTGAGGAGGTAAGCTCCATGAGGGCAGGGATTTATATCTGTTTGTTCATTTAAGTGTCTGGTGCACCCACAACACTGCCTGGGAAAGAATAAATGCTCAATAAATACTGAATGAATGACGCTGTCCAACGATTTGTAAGATTTCTTTATCAAAGGAATCAATATTTAGATGGGTTTTAAATATTTTTCTCAATTTATCCCCTACCTTTCAGTTTTACTTATTGTGTTCTCTGCTACACAGACATTTTTAAAAATCAATTTAATGTTTTCCTTAATTTTTTTCTCTCCCCCCGTGTTAGGATTAGTGATGTTATATGCACCAAGACTGTGTGTGTGTGTGTGTGTGTGTGTGTGTGTGTGTGGGGGTGTGGGTGTGGGTGTGGGTGTGTACACTTTTCTCTAACTCTTTTAGCTTTTTAAAAAATTTATGTTTTTAAATCATGTGTACCTTATTTTGCTCTAAAGTGTGAACTAGAAAACATTTCATTTTTTCCATATAGTTAGCAATTTGTCTCAAAAGCATTTATTGAATTATTTGCCCTTTCTCAACTGAATTAAAGCACCGTTTTCATTGATTTGAAATGTCTCATCCTTAACAAAATGTGGATCTGTTTCTGAACTTCCTATTTTCTTCCTTGGGTCTGTCTGTCTGCACCAGTACCATGCTGCTTTAAAGGACTGTTTTGATATCAGGGTAGGCAATTCTCTCCTCATTATACATTCTTTACAAAATAATTTATTCTCCAATGTTTATTATTTCAGAAACACTTGAGAATCATATGTTCACATTTTCTTAAAAATTCCCATTCAAGTTTTACTGATACTGTATAATATTTCTAGATTAATTTGGTAACAAATAAATTATTAGAAAAATTTCCTATTACAGGGATGTTGTACATCTAGAATTTAAGAAAACATTTTTTTGAGATTCCTTATATATATTCTGAATATTTCCTGTTAAATTTATTCCTAGACATATTTTTAATTACCATTGAAATGGGATTTTCTTCCATTTATATTTATTTTCTCATTGGTTATTTCTCTAATATAGAAAAGCTATTATTCTGTACATATTTACTTTTTAGCAGGCCACTTTACTTAATATTCTTCATGTGTGACATTCTTAGTCTCTCTCGATAGACTATCTTCTGCAAAAAAAAAAAAATCTTTTCCTCTTTATCAATACTTATCTCATTTTGTTGTCTTATTGCCATTCTTTAAACTTCTAAAACAATACTTAATAATAATGACTACAGTGAGTACTTTTTATCTTGATTTTGACTTGAAGGGGAATATTTCTATTTTTACAGTATTAATTTCAGGGCATACCGATTTCAGAATTCTTAATTAGGTTTTTAAAAACTTTCTTTCTTTCTTTAACTAAAGGAATCTTTTCTAAAAATTCAGAAATAAATGCTAAATTTTATCAAATGTTTTTTGATACTGAAGTACTAATATTTTTCTTGTTCTAGTAATATGATTCATTATATTAATAAATTTCCCAAAATTATATCATTCTTATGTTTCTAAAATAAACTTACTTAATCACAGTATTTTTAAAAATATAGCTCTAGTTTTGATTTGCTAATATTTCATATAGAATTATTACATTTCATCTATAGTTTTCTCTCTTTTAGGTTCTAATACATCAAGTTTGTGATCAGGGTTATGTAGTTTTCTAAAGAAATCATAAAGGTTTCCATTTCCGTTTCTTTTCTCTGAAATAGTTTTAGTAACACAGGAATTCTGTGTTCCTTAAAGATATGAAAGAGTGTCTATAAGTTTCTCTGGCTGCAGTACCTTAATAGTAAATCTTTTAAAATGTTTTTCACCTTTTCTGTGTTTTTTGTTCTATTTCTCTCTATTCTCTCTATTCCAATTCTCAACTTCTTTTATAAAACTTAACCATTTTTATTTTCTTTTTTTAAATCACTGATTTAATCAGGATTTTGAAATGTATCACCATAGTGGTATGTATTGTATTTTCTTAATTTCTTCAGTTTTTTCATAATCCCTTTTATCTTTGCGTAATCCCACTTCTCATTATTGATATTTTATATTGGATTTTTTGGGGTTCCTCTCTTTTTATTTTAATTAGACTTGTGAGGATTTTGCCCACACGATTGGTCCTTTTCAAAGAATGGATTTTAGACTTATTATCATTTTCTCACTTTACTAATTAATTAATTTTGCTCTAAACTTTATGCTACTTTTGTCCTGCTTCCCTTACATTTCTCTTTTTCTGGATTGAGTTAAATGCTTAGATTATTTTGTTATTTTCTTTTTTTATATAATAAACATACTTGAGACTATGATTTCTTTTTTTACTGCATATTGCTGTATCAGTTAATTTTTGCTAGGTTGTGCTGCAAGAATATCAAAACCTCGATGGCTTACAACATGGCTTTCTATTTTACAATCCATGCCCTTTGCATGTTAACTGCAGTACTGATCAGTGTCGTCTTCATTCTGAGATCCAGGCTGAACAAAACAGCCTCCTATTTGGGACACACTGTTCTTGTGGCCCAGACACACATGGCCCTTACAGCCTCTGCTTCGACAGGACAGGCATTACTCCCAATCACATTCTAGCGGCCAAACAAATGTCACATATTCAAATGGTGATGGTGAGGGTAGCAAAACTACAGTTTTTACTTTTTTTATTCATTCATTTTTGGAAATGTGTTTTTAAAATTTCCAAGTTTTGAAACAATTTTTTGTTTTAAAATTTTACCATTTTTTTAATTTCTCATTTTATTGCATCACAAAGAACATAGCCCATACAATTTCTACTCTTTGGAATGTCTTGTACTTTCCTTAATGTATTAATAAATCATTAATTCTGTTAAATATTCCACTGACATTGAAAAGAATATTTTCTCTATTTGTAACCTGTAATTTTTCACGTGGATCTATTAAGCAAAGATTCCTAATCATATCATTCAGATCCTCTGTACCCTGATTTATTTTCATCTACTTGCTCTGTCTTTGGGTGAGCCAAGTATGTTAAAGTCTTATCATAATCATAATCTTAGCTTTCCTTTGTATCTCTAACAGTTTCTACTTAGATGTTTTGATGTTTGCTCAGTATTTAGAATGTTATAAAAATGACTTTTTATATGTTGACTTGTTAAAGCATAATTGACAATTACACTGTGTTGGCAGCATTTGCCCATGTGTCTGAGAGGCACTGTTTTGCTGCAAATCATTTTCTTAAAAATATAATTTTTTCTACTTAAGTTTTTCCCTTGAATTTTCTTTTGTATGATATTAATATTGCCAACATTGTTCTTTTTTTGCCTGTATTTGCATGTACGAGGGCTGTCGGAAAGTATCCGGCCATGTACTATGTTCTTGTTACATTAACAGTGGCTGGATACTTTCCAGACAGCCCTTGCATATTCTTGTCTATCTCCTTTAAAAATTATCTTTAAACTTTCTGTGACACTTTGGGTGTCTCTTATAAACAAAATATAAATTATTTTTAACTAAATCTAAATATCTTCACCTTTACCTTTTATGATGAGAGTTTTTAAATCATTATTAGGTTTTGTGAATTTAGTATTCCTATTCTTGCATTAGTTTTTCTGTTACATATGTGCAGTATGTATGTTTGTGCTTTTCCATGTCTTTTAAATAATAATATAGCAAATGTTTTAAGTATTGAAATTTTGTCATTTGCAGGTAGGTATGACTATCTACAAATGTATAAATTATCTGTCCTCATAAACTTCGAAAAGACAATTAGGCCACCTAATTCCAACCGAAGCGTCAGTACTTCACAAGCATGCTAAAGCCATTGCTAATGTTAATCTAAACCTTATATGAAAAAGAAAAAAAAGGAAATTATAAACTCATTTTTAAAGACATAAAAAAACCAAACCCCATTAAAAAGTGGGTAAATGACATGTGCAGGCATTTTTCAAAAGAAGATATATAAACGGCCAACAAACATATGAAAAAATGGTCAATATCACTAATCATCAGGGATCTGCAAATTAAAACCATTGTACTCCAATTAGAATGGCCATTATAAAAAAGCCAAAAAACAATAGATGTTGACACAGATGTGGTAAAAAGGAAACACTCATACACTGTTGATAGGAATGTAAATTAGTACAACCTCTATGGAGATCAGTATGGAGGTTTCTCAAATAACTAAAAGTAGAGCTACCATTCAATCCAGCAATCCTACTATTGGGTATCCACCCAGAGGAAAATAAATCATTGTATCAAAAAGACACTTGCATTCATATATTTATCACAGCACAATTCACAATCACAAAGATATGGAATTAACCTAAGTGCCCACCAACTGATGGGTAGATTAAGAAAATATGGTGTACACACACACACACACACACACACATACACACACACACACACACACACACACACACACCATGGTGTATTACTCAGTGATAAGAAAGAATGAAATAATGTCTTTTACAGCAACTTGGATGGAACTGGAGGCCGTTATTCTAAGTGAAGTAGCTCAGGAACATAAAAGTAAATGCCGTGCGTTGTCACTTAAATGGGAGCTAAGCTATGGCTACACAAGGACTCACAGAGTGGTAAAATGGACATCAGAGGCTCACAAGGGGGGAAGGTGGTTAGAGATGAGAAATTGCCTATGGGGTACAATGTACACTACTCAGGTGATGGATGCACCAAAAGCCCCTACTTCACCACTATACAATATATACAGATAACAGAATTCAACTTATATTCCCTAAATCTATTAAAATATTTAAAAAAACCCCACACAAACACCAAAGACATGGTCTCTCTGAGACTTGCTTTTGATAGCAAAAAAGAAGGGAAATAGGAGCTACAGTGCTAGTTCCTGTGCAAGAATTAGAATGTACTTATTTAAATATTTGCAATGGTTTTGAATTGGTTTAACAAGTTCTCTCTGTTTGCCCAGGACTAGTAGGCTTGGCTATTTGACCACATTTCCCCTATTAATCATGACATAAAAAGTGACCACCAGTGGTTTCTGTGCTTCCTGGACCCTCTGTGGGCAATGGAACTTTGATGGGGTGGTTCGACTGAAGAAGAAAACAATTTGCCTAGGAAGGTTAAAGCAACAATGGATGGGCTTCCACCTGGTGCCGGAGCCATGCTTGCCCATCTGCTCCTTGAACTAGTAAGCTACTTAACCAGAGTCTGAACTGGTAGCTGAGCCTACTCTGCCCACTGCTTCCTCTGTAACTGTACTGACTGTTGCGTTTGTTTGGAGTTGTACCGTTTTCCGGTGGTTGTGCCTACACTAACTGTTGTGAGAAAATCAAGTACAGAGAGTATTGTGAGAACATGGAACAAAGACATCTAGCCCAGTCTAAAGGTTAGAAAAAGCTTCCTGGTGGAGGAAATAATGCCTGCTAGACTGACAGAGAAGGAACATGAGAGTTTCAAGACTGGGGGAAGGTGGGGACTCATTTAATTGTCTGATAAGATGCCAGACTACAATTTTTGGCTTAGAAATTTTGGTTACCATAGCAATGAACCTGAATTGTGTACATGCACACTGCTAAGATATAATATTAAAGCAGTTAAAAATATGATTCCTGTGTAAATATAAAAGAAACATGCCTCAAAGATTTTGACTCATTAATTAATGGGAGAACCTGTAAGGTGTCAAGATGGGTTCAAAGGAGAGTTTGAAGAACAGAAGTATCTAAAGGCAGTCAGATATGCGAAAATAATGTTACTAATAGAAGGAAAACTGGTTAGTATCTGAAAAGACAATAAAATGTAATGTTTGGGACTATCTTTTTCATATTTGCTAGATGAAATCCACTTGTTTTCCTGTGGACAAGAATCATTTGCATTATTATCAAAGTTTCTATGAGTTTCTTCCCCGTGGTTGTAAAATAAGCCTAATCAACAGAAAGCCAATCAGAAATGCACACCTTATGAAGTATCGTATGCGAGACAATGCCCAGCAAACCACTGAAAGGATACCTAATAGTCTCTTTTGCCCACTTTCACATTTTAGACAAATTTTCCCAATAACACCTTTTTAAATTGTGAAAAGATAATTTTAATATTGGTTTCTGACAAAATAATTAACTCTGTTGAGCAGATTAAATATCTGCGAGCCCACTCCAAGGTCTTCAAATATTTATCTTCACCTCTCTCCCAAAATTCAGGTCTGGCCTATATTCTAACGATGTCTACTGTGTGTCCTGGGAAGGTCATTCGGGTTTACTCTTGCTATCAAGGGTAACACATTCAGCAAATTCTTAAGCTCTTGTCATCTCCCCAGCAGCCTTTTGTGGTCCGTTTAGCAGTCTGCTGGGCTGAGCAGGAAGAGACAGGTTGCTCTGGGCAGTGTTCAACAGCACAGCTCTTTGTCTCTTGTTGTCAGCCAGCCCTGTCACTACATTGTTCTTCAAGCGGCATGCCTTTGATGGACTATCTACCCGTCCTGACTCAACACTCCGGGCAGCATTTGGAGAAATAGCAGCCCTACACTGTACCCTCTGGTACAGAATAATTCCGTTATATTGTGATGTGCTATCAACTCAGTTTCCCATATTTCTTGAGAACACTGTAGGGAAGTCCCAAGGATGTAAAGGCAAGCTCCTGTTTTCAAAAAGCTTTCCGTCTGTTGGATAGACAAGCTATCCACAAGAAGCAAATGGCAAAGGCTGGCAAGAAGGGCACTAAAGGAAGATCCAGTCCAAATCCCTACTCTGCTGTTTATGTGATCTTGGAAAAGTTATTTTTACACTATCATTACAAGTTATTTTTTGTAACATCATAGTATAATGTGTATACCATAAAATCTACCCATTGTAAGTATATCATTCAGTAAAGTTATTTTTGGTAAATTTATAGAGTTGTGTTAACATCACCTCAATCCAGTTTTAGAACATTTCCATCACCCCAAAAAGTTCTACCGTGACCACTTGCAGGCAACTCCCATTCTCACTAGATCCTGACACTCACTGATTAATTTCTGTTTCTGCGAATTTGTCTTCTCCTGAAATTTTGCATAAATGGAAGCACACAATATGTAGTCAATTGGGTCTGGCTGCTTTTAATTAGCATAACGTTTTTTGGCTTCATCCATGTTGTAGCATGTGTTAGCATGTATTCATTCGTTTTGATTGCTGAGTTGTATTCCATTGTATATGAACAGATCACCTTTTGTTTATCCATTCACCGGCTGACAAATATTGGAGTTGTTTCTTTTTGGCCTATTATGAATAATGCTTCTGTGAACATTCACATGTAAATCTTTGTGTTCACATGTTTTTATTTCTCTTTGGTAAATACCAAGGAGTAGATTTGTTGAGTTGTCTGGTAAGGATCTGTCTAACATTTTAAGGAACTGACATTAATAAAATATGGTATATGGACACCATGGAGTACTACTCAACCATAAAAAACAACGGTGAACTAATGCCTTTTGTAACATCCTGGATGGAACTGGAGACCATGCTTTTAAGTGAAGTTATCACAAGAATGGGGGAAAAAAAACCCACATGAACTCATGACTAAATTGGAACTAATAGATCAACGCTCATGTTCACATATGGTAGTAAAATTCAACGGAAATCAAGCAGATGGAAGTGGGGAGGAGGAGATGGGTGAATTCACACCCATGCACTAACACATATATCATTCATACCCATGTACTAACGGGTACAATGCACAGTATCTGGGTGATGGACACACTTACAACTTTGACTCAATCTGTATGAAAGCAATTCACATAATCAAAACATTTGTACCCCCATAATATTCTGAAATTTAAAAAAAAGAAAGAAAAAGAAATCAAGCATGGGCTAAAGGCTCCGCAGCTCCACAGTAGGAATGAAACTTTGAGGTATGCATTGAAGAATGACAAACGCTGGACACAGGAAGGTAGCCCAGGTTAGGGAAACAGCCAACAAAGGCACAGAAGCAAGTGTGAACATAGCTTATGAAGACGCAGAGGGGAAACCAACACACTACAGAGTCACACAGGTCATCAGCACATTGTGTTCTTTATACAGAACCAAATACCATTAAAGCTTGAGATAGAATTAGTGTGTAAAAACAAGCATTTTTTAGGCCCAGCATGGTAGCTCATGTTTCTCAATGCTTTGGGAGGCCGAGGTGGGAGGATTGCTTGAGGCCAGGAATTTGAGACCAGTCTGAGACATAGCAACACTCCATCTCTATAACAAAATTTTTTAAAAAAATTAGCTGGGTGTGGTGGCACACACCTGTAGTCCCATTTACTTGGGAGGCTGAGGTAGGAGGATCACTTGAGCCCAGGAATTCAAAGCTGCGGTGAGCTTTGATCATGCCACCGCATTCCAGCCTGGGCCACAGACTAAGACCCTGTCCAAAAAAAAATATTTTTTTAATTAGAAAAACAGACATTTTGTTCAGTTCTCTAACACTGATTATAAAAAATGATCATTCTATTTTGAAAGGGAAAATCAAAGAAATAGCAAAAAGATTCTAGCCAATGTAAAAAATATGTCACCGATCCTGAAGAAAACTGCAAATGTATTATTTGAGGTGGGGACTGCTGTGCTGCCTGACAAGGATGAGCAGGGCCGGGACGCAAGGGCAAGCGGGTTCTGGGTGCAAGAGTACCCAGATTGAGGCCGGGCGCGGTAGCTCACGCCTGTAATCCTAGCACTCTGGGAGGCCGAGGTGGGCGGATCGTTCTGAGCTCAGGAGTTCGAGACCAGCCTGAGCAAGAGCGAGACCCCGTCTCTACCAAAAAATAGAAAGAAATTAATTGGACAGCTAAAAATATAT